>CALNHX010011508.1:0-31567 GCA_940337035.1 Agriotes lineatus
ATCTCCATAGGTTTGGATTTACATGAAAACCCAGACCAAACAAAAGTCACTGAAGAGTTTAATTTGGTAATTAATTCTTCAATCAAAGAATTTTCAAGGGTAATACCACAAAAGGTGAAATTTTTTTGAGAATTTTTTGTTCACATGCAAATTATTGCGTTTAAATTTATCGAAACCAAAACTGGTTTAGAAATTCCGCGAGACCGCAGGTCGAGTGGAATTTGAGCAGTTTTTGTTAAGAGAAATTTGCAATAATTTGCATGTTGACGAAAAAATTCCCTTAAAAAATTTTGCCTTGAGTGGTATTTGGAAAGATTATTCAACAATATGGGTAGATGACTTTTACTGTGTTCGACTGCACACATGTTTAACGTTTTCCACTATTAATTCGATACTGGAGCTTCCAACACGATTATTATGAGTTTTTAGAACGACGCTGATTTGCAAACTTTGACTTTGACGTTTAGGTGAAATGTCAGTCAAAGGCTACTCACTAAATTGAAATCATTGAAACCAATAGGGCTTGCGTGAAAACACTGTGACATTAGGAGCCGGTTGCAGAAAGCAATGTTAATAAGTCTGGTGTTAGCTAACGTCGCGTCAAAGTGAACAAAATCGCATCAAATTTTGTTTACTAATGTATTAGTTACCATAAAGATTTGAGATTTGATTCGTTTTTGTTCACTCTGACGTAGCGTTAGCTAACACCAGACTTAACATTGCTTTCTGCAACCGGCCCTAGGTGTTTTCAATGACAGTCAATTTTGATTGGCCGTTTCTGACAAATTGAAGAATTTTCATTGGTTCGTTCATTATAGTGTTGAATAATCAACGAGATTTTCTCAGTTTAAAGAATTATCGGAAACACTGAAATTTATTATATATCCTGATGTAACTTCACTTGATAAACTGAACTTGGCCAAATTTGTTTTTTTGGAAATTGAAGAAATTGAAATGCAGCTGATTGATTTCCAGTCTAGTTCAATATGGTTTCAAAATGTTTTCGAAACAAGGAAAGAGTTGGAATTAAATGAAATAGAAAGAATATATGTATCAGGTAATATAATGTTATGGGCCAAAAGTCACTTTTCGTATTAATTTAACGATTTGCCTTATCCCTGCCTAATTCAAGGCACTTTGCACATTTCGCTCTAACTATTTACCCTATAATAGCCTAGTTTGAGTTACCCATTTCCTCGAGTAAAGTCACTGCAGATTAGGCCTCACGTTGTACGCGTGCTATGTTGGTTGCAGATGCGATTTTTCTGCAAATTTGGAATTTTCTGGGCCTAGCTGTCAAATTATCATTGGCCATTTTGAGTTGTCAGAAGATGGATGTGGTGAAAGGCATCTTTGGTTGATCGATGCACGAATATTTGTAATTCGGTTTTGTCACGCTCATCCTAGCATGAAAATGTATATCTTGGTGTGAAATTGGTCTGGGAGACGTCCCCCGACGTTTTTGTTGTGATACATTTCAAGCACGGATTTTTGTCCGGAATTCATCTGACAAACACATGTAACTACTTGGGCGATTTGGAGCATAACATCTCACGGTATGCTATTTTGACAATTACTGGTTATATTTCTAAGGCAGAATGTTGTCCCTTTTAGCTCCCTTTTGGTACGGGCGGTGAACGCACTCAGCTCCCTTTTGGTACGGGCGGTGAACGCACTCAGCTCCCTTTTGGTACGGGCGGTGAACGCACTCAGCTCCCTTTTGGTACGGGCAGTGAAAGCACTCAATTCCCCTTTGGTACGGGTGGTGAACGCACTCAGATTAGGAAGCAGTCCTTTGGTATGAACTAACGCATCTCTGTTGGTGAGCGGCGAGTTTGTTCATGTGGCGCAGGAGCTTTTCGAGGCGTTTGGTTGATGGATTTGGCCCCTCTTGGAGAGCACTCTCTCCAGGCAGTTGCTGCAGTCGGCTGGCTGTGAGTTTGGGAGATTTCCAGTCCCTAAAACAGGCTAGCAGATTTACTGGCCCGAGATATCTGCGTTACCTGCGATGAAGCCCGTTGGAACACCTGGCTTCCTCAACATCGTGCAGTAGGCCTCCGATTTAGCACGTTCGTCACCTGGTGCAGCCAAGGTCTGTCTTTGCATTTTCCTTAAGCGTCCTTGTGCAGTTTTGAGCTCGACCAACTTAACCTGTGTTATAGGCATGATTTTAATGTGTGTTTAATTATTCATTGTAGCGCTTTGTGCTACGGCCAGATTTTGATAAGCTAATTTACTTACTTTAATGTTGTGATAACTCACTTGCAGTTTAAAGTAAACCTATTTTGTTGTATAACATCTTAATATTTACAACTTGACATTTCGAGCCTCCAGTAGAGGCTGTGTCTAATGTAGGTGCGTAGGGACGATAAGGTTTCCCTTATGTAAATTTTGTAATAGCAATTCTTGCATACGCCCATTTGAACGATTTTAGACTCGATCTCAGTGGAGAGATCCGTCAGTCGGTTGAATTTGGCTTAGTGCGGCCCCACTTTGCAAGAAATTAGCGAAATCAGTCCGATCGTTGTTTAAGCAATTACGCCCCTTTAGGGCGAGATTTAATTAGCGTGTTTCGGGTAATTTTGCGCCCCTATCAACCAAGATCTTGGGTAATAATGGGTTTTGTGTACATTTGATTACTAGTACAGTTATGTATTTTTGCAACTGAGGGTTTAGCGTTGATTTCAACTTGACAAGCAAAACAAAACCTTAACTACCGCTTAAATTTGAGACGCGTTTGGTCATACATGCGAATTGCTACGATCTACGACTTTATTTATTTAATCTGGTGAGTTTAATCTGTGATAAATTTTTCGATATTATATGAAATCTGGTTTGTGATATTTGTTGTTGTGATATACTACCGAGCACTGTTAATATTTTATGAATGTTAATATTCTATTAAATTATATATACTCGTTACTTATGCCTGCGAATTTGATTTGTGTGTCCTTGTCGCTACCTCTAATTTTCAGGATCGCTTAGTAGCACCTTCCGTAGTGTCTGGTTTGATGATTAGCAAAGTGCTGGGTTATGCTACTTGGCGCCCATAAATTACTCACCGTTTCAGCTTACGCTTTAAGTCTTCTGTTCGACCCACGACCAGCTCCGGCTGAGAATCCGGTAGCCTTTGCTACTCCTTATTTTATAGTCAGAGTTTTGTAACAAGGAGTTAATTGGCGCCCATTCGTGGAGCGTGATTTTGTTTGAATTCGCTTGGCTTGGACTTGTGTTATATATTTTTTTTCCCTTGCTGTGCTCGGAATATTTAGATATATAGTTAGAATTAGTCTTGGTGGTATGGTATCTATATTGCATGATAGTTATATAGGTTTTTTTTGCATGATCTCCCAAGTGCAGGTAGTTTAGGAACGTGGCATCCAATATTGTCGTTAGATTTGTGGTGCGACGATTTATTGGAGATTTTTTTAGTATTTTAAGAAAAATTCTTGGTAGTTTTAGTCACTTTATTCGAGTGTGTATACAAATAGGCAACACACTAGTTTTGAGTATTAAATTAGTCATTTAGTTTCTTTGTTGAATACCCGAAAATGGACGTTGATCGCTTACTTGTCGATGAACTTGATTACGAATTATTGGTTCGGGGCATTTCTTGCCAAGGTAACGTCATGGAGAAACGCAAATTACTTAGGGCCCGATTTAGGATGGAGCGTGATGGTAATGTTAGTTTTCCTGAAGTCCACATTGATTACAGACAGGAATTGGAAGCATGCAGGGCTAAATTAGCTACCCTTGATGCAGAAGTCCGCATTTGCAGTTCCACCACAAAAGATAATAACTTCAAGAGATTACATACTCGTCTTCTACATGTTTATGGCCGCTTAGAGAGAATTGTTTCCACCGAGTTCTCTGCCCACCTGAAAAATGAAGCCGTGAATATTTGCCTTCAATTATTAGACGATCTTGAAAGTAGGACTGAGAATCGACAAGAGCTCGATTTAATTTCACTTGATGAACCGGATGCTGCTACTGATTTACCTCAAGCTCCCGATACTTACCGAGATTATCAGGAACAACCATCTCCACCAGATGTTGAACCTAGACGTAGCTCCAACGTCAACTTCAACCTCAATGCTTCACAGCAAAGAAGATCTTCACTTTTTCATAGCACTAGTATGGCTACATCGAGTCATGCACCCTCTGAACATAATTTCATTCCCGTCAACAAATGGAAGATGCAATATAATGGTGAAAGTGGCGTAACAAGCTTTCTGGAACGTATTGAAGAACTCCGAGTTGCTAGAGGAGTACCTAAGCAACATCTGTTTACTGCAGCCGTAGAACTTTTTACTGGTAACGCCTTAATCTGGTACAGATCTATGCGTGACACCATCAACAGTTGGGATGATCTCACCAAAGCTCTCCGAGAAACTTTCTTGCCGTGTGATTATGAAGCGACTTTATGGGACGAGATTAGAAACCGCACTCAAGGTGTGGATGAGCCGGTATCCGTTTACATTGCGGTTATGGAGAATCTTTTCCGACGCCTTCCTTCAGTGCCTTTGGAAACCACACGTCTCACTATGATAAAAAGGAATTTACAACCTTACATTCAATCACAATTGGCCTTACAATTTGTGCCCACAATTTCAGAACTCACCCGAGTATGCAAGATGATCGAAGACACTCGCGTACGAGCTTCACGCTTTCGAAACCCTCCAACAAATGTGAAGAATCTGCTTGAACCAGACTTAGCGTATCGTCGGTCACACTCGAACTTCAATATAGCTTCTGTAGAAGAATCTTCTATTGTTCCTGCCCTTTCAGCTTGTAACAGCCAACCTGTTGTGGATGCCGTCAATCCCATTGTTTGTTGGAATTGTAACCAACCCAATCATCGATCAATTAATTGCCCTCAGCCTAAAAAGATGCACTGTTATAAATGTGGCAAACCGAACTATACCTCCAGAACCTGTCCTTCATGTTCGGGAAACGCCAATCAGCGTTGTTAAGAGGCCGATTAGCACGCTGTAAGCATATTAAGGCCAACAAACGTGTTGTCGAATCTGAAAATTCTGTCTTTAAGCATCAAGCTGTACTCGACTTCATACTTAGTCATGCCGGTAAAGATGAACGACCCTACCTGAAGGTTTCGATTTTTGGAAATTATATTTTAGGCCTTTTAGACTCTGGAGCCTCTCGAACTCTCTTAGGTAGACAAGGCTGGGAGATGCTACAGAATTACTGCCGCCTCGATACTCAGCACATTTCTTCTTGTGTAGTGGCTAATGGTGACGAATGTATCAGTATAGGTACTACCACGATACCTATAACTCTTCGAAACAAAGTCTGTGTCATGGACGTTTTGGTGGTTCCTTCACTACCTCATTCGCTCATTCTAGGCATAGATTTTTGGCGTAAGATGAACATCATCCCTAACCTTCGTCAGGATGAATGGAATTTTGCCATGGACAATCCCAACGTTTTCGTCAATGCTATACAATCTGCCGAACATCTTTCTAGTGCACAGAGCCTTCAGCTACAAGAATTTATCGATAATACCTTTAGAGTCATGGGTGACAAGATCGGATGTACTCACTTAGTCCAACATGAGATTAGAACGCAATCTCCACCTATAAAACAGCGTTATTACCCCATTTCGCCGGCCCTCCAACAACATGTCGATAGGGAATTAGATAGGATGCTGAAAGATGGCATTGTGGAACGCTCTACCTCTGCGTGGTCGTCTCCGATTCTTATGGTCAAAAAGCGTGATAACACCTATAGGTTTTGTGTGGATTTTCGTAAGCTAAATAAAGTTAGTCAGCCAGATGCGTACCCTCTTCCGTATATTAGCAGTACCCTCGACAAACTTCGGGATGCACGTTATCTTACGACCTTGGATATCAAGTCCGCCTATTGGCAGATACCTGTTGCAGAGTCTTCTCGTGAATATACCGCCTTTACGGTGCCTAATCGAGGCTTGTATCAATTTCGTCGTCTACCTTTCGGTCTTCATACCGCCCCGGCCACTTGGCAACGATTGATAGATCGTGTGATAGGGGCTGACCTAGAACCTTTTGTTTTCACCTACCTCGATGACGTCATTATATGTACACAAACCTTCGAACAACATTTAGACGTTTTACGAGAGGTTGTCAAACGCTTGTCTGATGCCGGTTTAACCTTAAGCAAGGAAAAGTGCCATTTTTGCAAACCGGAACTTCGATACTTAGGCTATGTAGTCAATTCCAAAGGTCTGTTAGTCGACCCAGATAAAGTTCGGGCCATCCTCGAAATACCCACACCAACTTGTGTTACTGAAATCCGCCGCATAGTGGGTATGGCCTCATGGTATAGGCGCTTCGTACCTAATTTCTCTACGTTGTTGGCTCCGCTGACTTCGTTGCTTAAAAAGAACGTCAAATTTCATTGGACTGCAGATTGTGAAGAGGCTTTTCATTCAATTAAGGAACACTTAATTTCTGCACCTATACTTGCGTGTCCTAATTTCGACTTGCCTTTCTCTATTCAGACTGACGCCTCCGCTTATGGTCTTGGCGCCGTTCTCACACAAAATCAAGAAGATGGTGAGAAGGTTATCTGCTATATTAGTCGCTCTTTAACCAAGAACGAGAGAAATTTCAGCACCACCGGACGTGAGTGCCTGGCAGTTATTTTTGCTATAGAAAAACTTCGGCCATACATCGAGGGAACGAAGTTCACTGTGATCACTGATCATTATAGTTTAAAATGGTTGAACAACATTAAAGATCCTACTGGCCGAATTGCTCGATGGGCAGTACGCCTACAACAATATGATTTTGACATCATCCACCGTAAAGGGAAAGATCATGTAGTACCTGATACGCTGTCTCGTGCTGTGCCAGTGGTAGATGCCATTGAAGGACAACCCATGTTAGACGCAGATGTCAAGGACCGTTGGTACCTACGTATGCTAGCCAACGTACGGAATAATCCCCGTCGTTTTCCCTTGTGGCGTGTTGAAGGGAACAAGCTATACAAGCACACCACCGTTGCTTACTCCGACCTACGAGAAGACAGAGATGAATGGAAACTGGTGGTTCCTAAAGAGAAACGTACTGACCTGATATGCCAGAATCATGACCTTCCAACAGCTGGACATACTGGTGTATCCAAAACTTTAAATCGTATAGCTAAACTTTATTATTGGCCCAAGATGCGTGCTGACGTGGCCCGCTATATACGCCGTTGTAACACCTGCGGGAGAACCAAGCCTGAACAGCGACCTCCTGTCGGCTTTATGGGTGGACATTCAATTATAAATAAACCGTGGGAAGTAATTTGTACTGACATTGTTGGTCCTTTGCCTCGGTCGAAGAAAGGTTATTCTTATATCCTCGTCGTTGCCGACTGTTTCAGCAAATTTCCTCTATTCTTTCCTTTGCGCTCAGCTACGGCTCCTAATATAGTCAAACACCTTGAAGAAGATGTGTTCCTCGTGTACGGGGCGCCTCGCCGCATCATCTGTGATAATGGTGTCCAATTTCGCAGCCGTGAGTTTACTGCTCTCATGAACACCTACAACTGCAAAATGTCATTTACAGCCTATTATCACCCTCAGGCGAATCCAACCGAACGCATTAACCGCGTCCTGAAGACTATGCTAACGGCATATGTTCGAGATAATCACCGTGAATGGGACAAGTATTTACCTCATGTGGCGTGCGCTATTAGAACCTCCAAACACGAAGTAACTGGACAAACTCCTTATTTCATCAACTTTGGTCGGGAGATTGTTCTTAAGAGACCTGGAGCAGCTGACGACGAGAATGCCAATGCCGAGCCTGAGTTGCGATTCGATCGCGCCAACAATAACAATCGCTCTGAAGCTGTCCAACGCTTATATGCTGATGTACGTCGTCGTCTGGATAAAGCATATGAGAAATCGAAAACATATTATGACCTTAGACGCCGTCCTGTTGAATATCAGGTGAACCAATCTGTTTGGCGCAAAAACTATGTTCTTTCTGATGCTGCGAAACATTTTTCAGCGAAGCTTGCACCTAAGTATGTTGGTCCTTTCATTATCCATCGTCGTTTATCCAGATGGGTTTATGAACTTAAGACCCCTGAAGGTAACCTGCTGCGAGGGACTTGGCATGCTAAAGATCTTAAACCCCATTATGACGACAATCGCGATCAAGTACCTAACGAGGGTTAGTTTGCTGTTATTTCGCGCTTATTTGTTTTACCACTAGTTTTTAAGTGATATTTTGATTCCAGGTTGTTTTCTCATGTTGTTCCCTTTGGGTTTGTAGTGTGAGAAATATCGTGGGAGTTTTAGTCCATTTGGGAGGATGGTTGGGGACTTGAACGGTCGGTTACTTTCCCGTCTATTCCTTACTTGTAAGGTAGGCTGAGACATTCCATCTTGTCATACAGGGGTGAGACATTTTTGCCGTCTCGCTTCCGGTGATCCGCCATCTGGTCACTGTAGATGGTGTTTCAGTGTGCAGTCGGTCCTGGGCTGTACACTTTTCCCAGACTAGTAGGGTGTAGGGCTGTTTTGTTTTGTCGTCATAGGGCATAGTTGCTTATGATCGCGGAGTGTCCTACGGGGTCCCGCGCCTGGTGTCTATGATCTGTGACGATCTCAAACCTTTTTCGGCTTTTTCCCATTTAGAAATTTTCTGTTAGTTCATTTGATTCCACCCTACGTTGACAGACTGACGTGACAACGGACGAATCCCTTCTCATCCTTCTTCTGTGTTGTCCACTATCTCCTTTCCTAGAGCTTTCTAATTCCCATTCCCTTTTTCATTACTTTCGTCTTTAGTTTTCTTCTTCGTGTTAGGTAGTCCCCTTGGTGGACGTTGTGCTGAATTGGGCCTGGATCGGTTCATCCACCGGCGCGCCTTTTAGATCTAGCAGCGACGGATGTTCCGATGTCCTTTTCTGGGTGGCGTTCACTGTGAGGTCTGCTTATCCCTTCCTTCTATTTTTCGCTTTCAATCTTTTAATCCCGTCGTAATCCCTTTTTTTTTTCTCCTTTTCGTCTTCTAGTGTTGGAGTATTTAGGCCACGTATCCGTTTCTAAATTATCTGGTGTTGCCTTGGGTGTGTTTGGTTTTTGCAGTATTCTCTTTGGGGCTATTTGAGGTATCGATTATGTATCTGTAAGGTTTTGAAGTGTTGTTGATGTGCATGCTTAGGTTCTACGTCGGTAAATTTGAGGAATTTACCTATTTTTAAGTAGGGGGAGACTTGTTATGGGCCAAAAGTCACTTTTCGTATTAATTTAACGATTTGCCTTATCCCTGCCTAATTCAAGGCACTTTGCACATTTCGCTCTAACTATTTACCCTATAATAGCCTAGTTTGAGTTACCCATTTCCTCGAGTAAAGTCACTGCAGATTAGGCCTCACGTTGTACGCGTGCTATGTTGGTTGCAGATGCGATTTTTCTGCAAATTTGGAATTTTCTGGGCCTAGCTGTCAAATTATCATTGGCCATTTTGAGTTGTCAGAAGATGGATGTGGTGAAAGGCATCTTTGGTTGATCGATGCACGAATATTTGTAATTCGGTTTTGTCACGCTCATCCTAGCATGAAAATGTATATCTTGGTGTGAAATTGGTCTGGGAGACGTCCCCCGACGTTTTTGTTGTGATACATTTCAAGCACGGATTTTTGTCCGGAATTCATCTGACAAACACATGTAACTACTTGGGCGATTTGGAGCATAACATCTCACGGTATGCTATTTTGACAATTACTGGTTATATTTCTAAGGCAGAATGTTGTCCCTTTTAGCTCCCTTTTGGTACGGGCGGTGAACGCACTCAGCTCCCTTTTGGTACGGGCGGTGAACGCACTCAGCTCCCTTTTGGTACGGGCGGTGAACGCACTCAGCTCCCTTTTGGTACGGGCAGTGAAAGCACTCAATTCCCCTTTGGTACGGGTGGTGAACGCACTCAGATTAGGAAGCAGTCCTTTGGTATGAACTAACGCATCTCTGTTGGTGAGCGGCGAGTTTGTTCATGTGGCGCAGGAGCTTTTCGAGGCGTTTGGTTGATGGATTTGGCCCCTCTTGGAGAGCACTCTCTCCAGGCAGTTGCTGCAGTCGGCTGGCTGTGAGTTTGGGAGATTTCCAGTCCCTAAAACAGGCTAGCAGATTTACTGGCCCGAGATATCTGCGTTACCTGCGATGAAGCCCGTTGGAACACCTGGCTTCCTCAACATCGTGCAGTAGGCCTCCGATTTAGCACGTTCGTCACCTGGTGCAGCCAAGGTCTGTCTTTGCATTTTCCTTAAGCGTCCTTGTGCAGTTTTGAGCTCGACCAACTTAACCTGTGTTATAGGCATGATTTTAATGTGTGTTTAATTATTCATTGTAGCGCTTTGTGCTACGGCCAGATTTTGATAAGCTAATTTACTTACTTTAATGTTGTGATAACTCACTTGCAGTTTAAAGTAAACCTATTTTGTTGTATAACATCTTAATATTTACAACTTGACATTTCGAGCCTCCAGTAGAGGCTGTGTCTAATGTAGGTGCGTAGGGACGATAAGGTTTCCCTTATGTAAATTTTGTAATAGCAATTCTTGCATACGCCCATTTGAACGATTTTAGACTCGATCTCAGTGGAGAGATCCGTCAGTCGGTTGAATTTGGCTTAGTGCGGCCCCACTTTGCAAGAAATTAGCGAAATCAGTCCGATCGTTGTTTAAGCAATTACGCCCCTTTAGGGCGAGATTTAATTAGCGTGTTTCGGGTAATTTTGCGCCCCTATCAACCAAGATCTTGGGTAATAATGGGTTTTGTGTACATTTGATTACTAGTACAGTTATGTATTTTTGCAACTGAGGGTTTAGCGTTGATTTCAACTTGACAAGCAAAACAAAACCTTAACTACCGCTTAAATTTGAGACGCGTTTGGTCATACATGCGAATTGCTACGATCTACGACTTTATTTATTTAATCTGGTGAGTTTAATCTGTGATAAATTTTTCGATATTATATGAAATCTGGTTTGTGATATTTGTTGTTGTGATATACTACCGAGCACTGTTAATATTTTATGAATGTTAATATTCTATTAAATTATATATACTCGTTACTTATGCCTGCGAATTTGATTTGTGTGTCCTTGTCGCTACCTCTAATTTTCAGGATCGCTTAGTAGCACCTTCCGTAGTGTCTGGTTTGATGATTAGCAAAGTGCTGGGTTATGCTACTTGGCGCCCATAAATTACTCACCGTTTCAGCTTACGCTTTAAGTCTTCTGTTCGACCCACGACCAGCTCCGGCTGAGAATCCGGTAGCCTTTGCTACTCCTTATTTTATAGTCAGAGTTTTGTAACAATAAGTAAAAATGCTAATATCAAAACTATGGAAACGTGGAATTCAATTCCAGACACATTTAGCAGCCTGAAGAAGCTGGCTTTTGCTATCTTAACAATATTTTCATCTACCTATGCTTGTGACTCATTATTTTCAGAAATGAATAACATTAAAGACTCGCTTAGAAGCCGTTTCTCAGATGAATCCAGTCCAGCTTGCATTCTGCTAAAAGTAACAAAGTATGAAGCTAATATAAGTTATTTAGCATCTAAGTTGCAACAGCAGAAGTCGCACGAATTTTTTCTTTCATTGGAATAAACATAACATCACTATTGCTGTACAAAATGTATATTTTTTGTTGCAAATAAAGAGTTTTAAGTTGATAGTATTTAGTTTTATTTTTCCCCATTAATTACATCATCAGAGCCCTGTACTACAGTGGCTATATAAGGACAGTGTGGTCAATTTTAAAAAAGGCAGCCATTAAGAGTCGTCTCTACAACAACCAGCCACGCCCTTAGGTATTGTTCTGTGCACGGCCTGCTAAATTGTGACCTAAACGATATTTTATATGGACTGGACATATATGAAATTCGGAGATGCTTTGCAGAGCGCTGTATACCCACTATCGTGAAAATTTGTGCAATATGAGGTGGTAAAAAAATGTGCAGTGTAACATTAATTTTACAAGAATGTCAATAATATTACTTAAACAGAATTAAACGGCAAGGGACGGTGTGAAACGTAAGGAATCACTGCCAGCGATTAAAAATCCTGTTTAACGAGCGACCTAATATTGGAATATAAGTTAAGGTGTTTTTTTTATCTTCTTTATTGTGTTTTTGTATATAGAAAACGAAAATTGACAACATTTTGCGTTGATCGACACAGAGATTACTTACAAAAACTCAACAAAATTTTTTTTTTAATATTCCTGATCAAACCGTTGTATTTATTCCACTAGTTAATTTAGATGAATAGAATATTCAGTGTTACGTAGCCCATAAATTCTCTTTAATTTGATGCAAAAATGTTTGGCATTAAGACATTTATATAGTTTATTACAGCTTTTGATTTGGACTAATGCGCAATTTTCGCAAAAAGCATTTTACTTTAACTCGTTGAAATTGACTTATGCAAACGAAAATTCGGCATTCGCTTACTCAGAACACTGTAGAATTTTATGAGGATTATTTCATTCCACTTCATATTGGGGATACTTTCAATAATAAAGGACTTAGAAGCAATTTTGTGTGACTATGTGTGATTTCGTAAAACGACTCTTAATGGCGGATTTTAAAACAACCAATCAGAAACAGGACCAAAATTGACCACACTGTCCTTATATAGCCACTGTACCTGTACCACAAAGCTAACAATTGTAACAAGTGTAAAACTTGTAGGAAATTCGCTTGTAGTTACAAGTCGTGCTTAATTCTGTAACACAAACTTAACTGAGTGACTTGTTATAACAGAGAAAAATCTTACAAGTGTAGTTCTACACTTGTAGACTGGTCGAACGGTGCAATATTATTCGAAAAAATCAAGCAGGTAGATATAACATATAAACTAATCGACAGTATCCTCCACTCCAGCGATTTTATATGTTTACCCATGGTGTAAAGAATATAAGGTGAAACGTTCCAGGAGATGAGCAGTCGTTCAGAAAGTAGAGGAGAGATTTCAACCAATCTCCCATGGTCCTACACAGGAAATCTATTATGGCCGCGATCATGGTGTAACCATGGCCGCGATCGTATATTGTTGCTAGCATTGTCAGTCGATGTCAAATTCGAGGTTAGCAGGTTAGGTTTTGCGTCAATCTGACACCAACTGAGGCAAAACCTAACCTCGAATTTGACATCGACAGCGTCTGCAACAATACACTTCAGTACTACCAATCGTGCCATTTGTGGGACCATGTCCTATTGTTTGAATTTGAGGTCCGCCCACATTCTGCGGAACGTTACACCTTGTATTCTTTACACCATGGGTTTACCTATGAATTTGTCTGGTATCCAAGTGTAACCAAAATAAATCTCTGTTATTTTCACTTGTTTGGCCAGTTGTGAAATACAAAAAGGTTGAATTTCGTTTATTGCATAAAGTTGTGCAACATTTAAAAATATTTCCCGCAAATACCGGATTGACTCACAAATAGTTTATTTAAACAATGAAACTTTTATTTTAGTATTCCAAATGCGTTTTCTATAATCCATTTCGTTCGTTTATGAGCTCTATTAAAAGCATTTTGAGCTGGATTCAAGAAATCTTCATATGTTGGTGGAATCAGCCACTGCTTTTAATAATATGCTGAATCCCCTGAAATTATTGCATTGGGATGAGGTCTCCAACCGTTTTCCATTCTACGAAATAACCATTGCGAAGTACCCTAGCATAGTGTACCCTTCTGGGCCAATTAGCACTCACATATTAGAATTTCATATCTGATCCACAAACGGCCATACAGTTTGTTGAGTGTTTTCCATGTTGATTTACGTAAGTCGGTTCATTAACAGTAGGGGCATCTATATTTATGAGTGTTCCATCAATTGTTCCACACACCTCAGGCATACCTGCTATTTCATGAAATTGCTGCACCACTCTTAATGTGTCAGCGGGCCGTGATGCTATTTCATTAAATTAAATTTTGTTGACAGCATCCACAAAATCATGAACGCATCTACAGTCATTTTTGAAATCCCATCCATATCGCAAATACCATGGTACTATGCACCATTTCCTAGCCAGTGTAGTGCAACTGACATTTTCTGCGCAGGTGATAGCCCATCCCAACGGTTGGTATTAGTGTTAAAGAAAGATCTCGAAGAAGATTTATGAATTGTGTCCTATTCAACTTGAATCTCTCTATAAATTCCTCATTAGAAAGAAAGTCAAAATCAGTTCTTGCTCTCGGACAGCAACATCTTCTTCACTAGAATTACTTGCAGTTGACCACATATTGGGGAATACGTGCACCAACAAGGATTTATTGATACTGACACTTGAGAAGCTCGAACCCACAGTTTAGGATAGGTAGAAATTTTTCTACAATAAATTGTAGTTAAATCCGTAACATAAACTTACAAGTGTTGGCGTTGAGTTGCAGAACAGACCTACAAGTGTAGAATATCTTCCGTAATTACAAGTGCGGCACAAGTTATTACAAGTTCCATTGTGTTTCAGAATCTCAACAAGTCTACAATTGTTACACTTGTAGGGCTTGTGTTGCAAGCCCCAGGTACTATAGACTCCATTCACAAGTCTTTTGACACTGTGTACATGGGTTACTCTCAACCAACACCAAAAAGACAGGGGCAGCTAACGTTGCAACGAGCGTCCGCGTGCAAAGTGTACGACGAAGATTATGTTGTCACTAGGGAGCGAAAAATATGCGCCAACGGTTTTACTATACTGGCGCTTTGCTATACCGGAATTGCTGCAAAATCAGACCGCAATTACACTACATAGTCCGAGCAGAAAGAGGAAACGAAATCAAATAAACTTGACGGGCAACACGTGTTGAATCGAACGACCTCAAGTCAGCGCCCATTTAAAAAAACCTTTCTTATCTTGGGGCCCACCATAGAAACTGCACGAAACAACTAATCGCGAGTGACTAAAAGTCAATAATTGGTCAATAGAGAAGTTTTAGGGATACCCGGCTTTTGAACCGTAACAGTCTATTAGGTCATATGTAGCCCGCTTTGAGTAATCTAGAAATAAATAATAGATACGTCGTCTTTTTATACAAATAGTGAAATTTAAACCTATGGTAGTTTTCATTTTATTGTACAAATAATTAGAACGAATTTAATTTTAACAGCCCGTCTCAGTAAGAAATAAGTTTCACTGTAGGTGTTAAATATTTAGCTTCATTTTTATATTTTCATCTATAGAATATGCAGTTGATGCTTGTACCATTACTTACAAAACGCCCCATTTACAATATTGAATCAAAGACTAGAGCAATTTTTATAAATTAAAAAGAAATACAAACAGAAAACTGTTTGATTGACTACACAACGAGGAATGCACATCTTCATTGACTTCCTCATTACTATTGAATAAATGATAATCGCGGTGGGTGAGTTCAGGAAAATAGTGTGGCGCTGCCGGGCGTAAAGTAATTTCCGGAAAACAAAGTTACTTTACCGCCCTCGTTATTATTTTACCGCCCGCAAATTACTTTACCGCCCGCCGGGCGTAAAGCTGTACTTGCGGTCGTGGTAACTAATAATATTTTTATTCTGATAACAATGATCAAATAAAAACAATATTCATTATTTAACCTATACAGTCTAGATTATTTCTAGATGTTCGCTACTACGATGAAGCGCAATTATCCATGTTAAATAAGTATCTGAACTTGACACCAGTAAATTATTAACTTTCATAGATTTTCTGGAGTTTTTCCGTTAACCTGCGAAACTCTGAACAATGTCATATAGTGTATTAAGTATTAAGGCTTTCTGAAAACCTTACTTTTAGAGAGCGCGTTCCCTGGGCGGCAGATGAATATTCACATTAAACAGCCGTGTACCAAAGGCCAGTTGTTATGACGTAACGGGGTTCTCTCCGCTCTGGCTAATCACTTGCATGAAGTGGAACAATTCAAACGGGCCTTTGAATTGAACGGTGTTACGGTTTTTTGGCACTCCCTGCAGTTCCGCATTGCTGGTTTTACCATTTCGTTAATTTGCTATTTCTGTGGGGCTTGTTATCGTTATCTTCAGGCTTGGCTTTGGCCTTGCTCGACAGCGTTGAGGCCGAAGCGCTCTCGAGACGGCATTCTTTTGCCTGAACGAGTCGCTTTTGGTTTGGCGGAACGCTGCGGAGATGTTTGATGCTGGTGTTGGTGATCCGTTTTGTCCTGCCACTATACGGCACTTTAGATTTTGGTAGTTATGGAAGCTTTGGGGGCTCGCTGCAAAGCGAAGCATTTAGTATTTTGGACATTATACTGGAGAGATTATTCTACGCCATGCCGCATCTAGCCTTCGATACTCGTTTTCCCAGTTCATCCGGGGTAAGTTCCGCTTTATATTGTTGGTCGTTTAGTAAAGGTTTGCATGCATTTATTTTGGGTTTTGTTTTCCTTAGCAATCAGTCTGGAGCAAATCAGTCCGAGTAAGCAGTCTTGGTTAAATCATTTCGAGTATGCAGTTATGGGCCATTAGTTCCGAATTTCGAGTAAGCAGTTTGGAGTAAGCCGTTTTGGGGCTTAGCTCGACGTTTGGATTCCAGCTGTCGCCGCCCCTAGCTTCTGTGGGCGGCCTTGGCTTGCTGCGTTTTTGTTGCGAAAGCTTTCAGCTCGCCTGGACTCTGGATAAGCATGCTGGAAATGCTCGAAGTCTTTGTAACTGTAATGTAGGATCATTTGCATTGTTTGTTGGCATTCCTAAGATTGCCCAGCTGTAGACATTCCGGCATATTAGTAACGCACTCGCTATTTTAGAAGCGTACTACGAGTGCTTGAGTAAGCTTGTACATTAAATGCTCTATCGATTGTACTGTGATATTTAAATACCAATTAGACTGTGGTTATTTATTATTTGTAACTGCAACCGATGTTTGAGTTGTGCTACTTCTACTGCCCTTTTGTTAAAAATACCGTTGGCGCCCGTTTTGCATATTTCTTTCAAAAAGCTGTACACGCCGTTTCCGTAATTGAGTTGGTCGGCAAGCAATTGTATCCAAGTAGCTATGCTAGGTTTGATTTTGAGAGATTAGCCAACGGTAAACCTTTTGATGATAGCAACTGAATAAATGAAGGGAATGGGCAAGGAAAAGGGTACGAGTTGTTACGTGGAATATTAAAACATTAACACGTTCTTAGGTACTCACAAACTCCACGACGTGGACGAACGAAAGCAGCCGTAGGCATCACAACAAATTATGAAACCGAATCTAAAGCCGCTATTTGCGAAGCTGTAAACTTCAGAATTATGTAGAACTGAAAGAAAAAATAGCAATAAATTCAAAAGAAAATACAGATATGAAAAAAAAAACTAATTTTACGGCCACCTGCAACGAAAAAGCACAATACAAAATTAGCATATTATGATTGTAGGAAACTGGATGCCCTGCATAGGAAATAAAAAATCTGTAAAAGTCTTTACCCAGAACTTCGCTCGTCAATATTGTGACAATAAATCATTTTAAAAATCAAATTAAGTTAAGCGTAAAGATATCTTCACGTTTCTAATAAATTACATAAATTTTCATATAAAAAAAACCTGACAAGCCGACCGCGTGTGCAGCCCACAACGTTTTGTGAGATTTGTAAGGGAACGGGCAATTTCTACCTGCGCCAGGAAGGACCGACCTCTCGTATTTTTGCATCACAGCTATATTTAGTAACGCGTTAATTTGTGCCTCCTTTTTATATCGTAAAACATTTATTCTGTATCTACTGGCTCCCATTTTTGGTAAGAATAAAGCCTGCACTATGTAAAAATTATTACTTCTATCTATTACTAAGTTGAATAAAAAATAAACAACATTTTATTTTTTAAGGTGCTCATCCTGTATATATTTGTCTGAAATTTTCCCGGTTTCGTTCCAGGTATATATATATTGTGTATGCAAAGTATCGTCTTCCTCAGGCAAATATTTTTTGAGTTATACTGCCAACAGGCAGACAGACGGAATTGATAAAGACTGTTTTTCGTCATCTAGGAACCCTAAAACGTAAAGATCTGAAGAAATTTCGGAAGGTGTTTTTTTTTCGTGATTACAATACTTCCTTCGTCTTTCAGAGAAGGGAAGTAAAATAAGATATAGAACAATAGGCAAGCACGTAGGAGACCCAACGAGAAAACGAATGGCAAATGTATGCACCAGTAACAAAATCCTAATAGGAAACACATTGCTCAACCATAAGGCCATTCCCCAAATCACCTACGAAGCAGAAGAAAAAAGACAAACGAGCATAGCTGACTACATAACTTACACCAAAAACTTTTCGATGTGCAGTACACGATGTAAAACTTATAAGAGGTGCGGAATTGAGTATGAAATATAAAAATATCAAAATAGACGTTTTAGGTAAACCAACCATTAAAGAAGAATATAAAAGGCAAACAAATTGGAAGAAAAAAATCTGGTGTGATACACGCACACAACTTCCTTTTACAGTGATCTTATAATTAGCCATAAATTTGATTTTAAATTTTTAAGAATCTGTCAAAATTTTTCAAAAATTACAAATATTACAAAATCGCTACAAAATAGTGTTAGTTCAAGAGACAAATTTTCTCTAGAATTTTAAGCTGAATTCAAAAATGTAATAATATTCCGGGTGTTCTATTTAAAATAGGAGTTAATAAAAGAGCCATTTTAGAAGTTATCAACTGCAAAATCACCTATCTCACATCAATACACATTAAAAATGTAATCAAAATGTAAAGTTTAAAAAAAATCGTTAGAGCCGTTTTTGAAAAAATCGGAAAAAACTTAAAAATCACAAGAGTAAACACCTACTTCCGGTTATGCGATTTTCTTCAAAATTCCGCTATCTCATCTACATGGTACACAAAACTTATATATGAAGTTTCAACGCCATACCTCTTTTCGTTTTTGAGATATTCTCTTCACAGACAGACAGACACACAGACAGACAGACAGACCAATGAAAAAAAAACGTTTTTTTGGGTTCAGGGGACTCTAAAACGTGAAGATCTGTTGAAAAGTCAATTTCGAATTTTTGGGGTAAATCCAATACTTCCTTTATCGTAAAAGGAAGTGAAAAAGGAAGACAAAACTATCAGTGGACCAAAAACGCGATATGATGCTGACATCCAATCATGAAAATTAATAAAGACCGGCCCATTTAAAAATGTTTCATCTATCAGAAACACGCTTCGCCACCGCGCGATCACAGCCAATCATAAACCCTAATAGACCGACGCGAAAGATCAGAGAATCCGCAATCTAGGAAATGCAGTTTGGCACCATTTAAATACGCTATAATATATATGCACAGGGACCGAGCAAAATTCCATACGGTCGGAAAAAACCTAGCACGGACCATCGAGCTAAGCGCCTCAATGTCTGGGCCGCACCGGGGCTTTTGAAACAAACAGAAAGCATTAAAACGCCGAAGGTAACTTGGTATAGAGTAAGCAAGTATAATCAAGAGACACCCTGCCGCAATAGCACACCAACTACAAATTTCCGCATGCAGTATAAAACTACCCATGAATTTAAAATATAAAACGAGCCCAGCGTGAAGTAATCACATCGAGTTTAGTGTCAAAACACGTAGGTTACAAGATCCATCGCTGCCGTTATTAATAGGAAAATTATATTAAAATCAACTAATCCGCAAGAAAATGGGTCAAAAATATCCTACGATCGTAGTAAATGAAATCAACGGGGGCGAGACCACACGTCGAGGTCCTTTATGGGGAAAGAGACTTTTGATTCAAACATTCGGTATCAGAAGTTCTAACCATTTGTTCGGCTTTGCCTGCAATCACCAGGACCTGGGACTTGAACTAAAGGTCATCCCCGGCATGCCCGCCAACATTCAGGACTCTGTGTGTGCACTTCCATAACGTACAACCAGAGTTCCACTCGAATATCTCTAGTTTTAGAGCACGCACTCCATATTTGCGGTCTCTGGATGCAACCTTCGCCGTTCGCCTACGTCTGCGAGAAGTTCAGCGCCGAGAGAAGACTTGGCCTTGCCACCAGCTCCAGGTTCTAGAAGATTTGCCACGCCGCCTCCTCCAACGATGCTCAATCTGGTTTCGCCAACAACGCAGCAAGCTCCAGGTCTGCTCCAGCTACCTGCGACTGGAGTGTGTTTTCATCAGCTGCTCACTGCACGGCTCTAAGAAACTCCAAGCTCCAGGTCCACTCCAGCTGCTTGCGACCAGGGTGTGTCTCTCTCAGGTGTCCCCTGCACGCACCAAGACGCCCCTAGCTTCAGGTCTGCTCCAGCTGCTTGCCACCGGAGTGTGTCCCCACCAGCTGTCTTCTGCACTGCTACAAAACGTCCCAAGCTCCAGCTCCCCTCCAGCTGCTTGCGACCCGAGTGTGTCTCCACCAGTGCCGTTCTCTGTACGGCACCAAGACGCCCTAAGCTCCAGGTCTGCCCCAGCCAGCCGCCATCTCTTCGACTGCAAGTCAACCACCAGGTCAGCCAAGTGCGTGAGAAGCTCCGCGCCGCAACAAGACTTCGCCTAGACACGCTCGCCAGGTTCCAGAAGCTCTGGCCCACCGTTTTCTGCACCACTGGTCGACCCCACTTCTCCGAGCACCCGATTCTCAGCAAGTCTCGCCGAGAGTCTCAGCATTTCTGTTATCGTATAATACACTGGCCACCCATGGCCCCACGTCTCGACCACCGAGACTCCCTGGTATTCAATAACAATAATAATCATAGCCTTTTTTTAGTTTTGTTAATAATAAATATGTAAACAGTCATTTTAAACTGAGAATAAAAACAACATCATTTGACATATAAAACAACTATACAGAGTATCCGAGTTTATAATTGTCATCTTAAATTTTGTTTGAAGTTAACTTCATTAGCCTTATTGACATCCTTAGCTTCTTTAGCTGCTTGTTTTAATTTACTTAATTCAACCTCAAGCTTCAGTAGTTTCTTTCGTCTCAGCCTTTCTTTTAGTTTCTTTGCTTCCTCCTTTAGTCCTCGATTAACTGTTTCCTTCTTTGTCTTCTTCTTATATTTATTGACTTTAATTTATTATGCAACCTCCTGTAATTCTTCGTACCTTATATAATCCTTTATTTCTACTTAACCATTTGTTATTCTTGTTCCTCATAATATTATTCAGTACACCTCCTGTTACCACATTTTTATGTACTTCAGTCCGTTTTACTACCTTTGTATTATTTTCCATCGAATCGTCTTCCTCATCTACCAGATTCTTTGTCTGCATTGGCTCTTTTAAATCTGTTTTTATTTTTTTCTCAGCTTCCTTCTTTAACCTGTTCTCTTTTTCCTCGGTCTTTTTCTTTAACCTATTTTCTCTTTCCTCAGCGTCCTTCTTTCTTCTGTTTTCTCTTTCCTCGTCCTCCTGCCATCTTTTATGTCTTTCCTCTCTATCTTTCTCCATTTGTAACATCATTTCCTCGCCAAACTTTCCTAACGTCCTACTCTGCTCAGGTGTCAAATTCTCAAACATATTTTGTATTACAACCCACAATCTTTCTTCAAACTGCTCTTTCGTTTCTTCTGCCATTTTATTTTAAATTCTTATTGCTTTATGCAAACCTTTTTCCTAAATCACAATTAATAATGGTATGTCTAAACTGATTACTAACTTGGTTTATCAATTGTAATCTCAAATTAATCCTTTGAATACTTTACTTTGCCCTGCTTACTTGCAACTTTTAAATATCCAATCAACATACAATTTGCCCCACATATTTGGGCCGTCAATTATTTTGGCGTAGCAAATAACGTGGTTTATTTTATTTTTATTCTCCTCACACTTATGTCGCAATTAATTAATTAATAATGTTATAAACAAACTGACTAACAATCACAATTTGCCCCACGTTTGAGCGACCATTTAGTTTATTTTAAGGCTCCACTTGTTTGTGTATGCCTAACTTGTAATATCGATACCTACACAATGCAATGTATTTGATTATTATAATTATTTTCAAAGTCTTATAAATATAAAAAGCGCCTTGAGACCCTTATTAAGGGGTGGTTCGATAATCTAGTAGTTTGTTAATTGAAATTTTATTTTTATGATGACTTTTGACTAAGTGCTGACAGTAACTGTCACCCTGCACTTCAAACAACGCTCCAACAATAATCAAATTAAAAATTACAAATATTATTTCTATTCACATGTAATTGACTCAATGCCCTAAGGTAAGTACTTAATTATATTAATTACACTCTTTTAACTGTCTTTTATTTAATATAGCTTCAATAGGATAACTAAAAACCCACCTGAACAACTTTCACTTCTGCTGCTTGAATGTCACGTCCTAACAACACTCCTCCTGACGGCCACAGCCTGGATCCCCTTAATAGTACTGCAGTGATGTCCCGCTCAATAACAAATATGTGCCGATCTGTCAAAACCCTGGTTGCTAACAGGAAAGGTCCCGTTCCACCTGAGCAAAGCTACTGTCACCTTCCAGACGTTCCCCTTGCTCCAACGGCTCCACGGCAAGTACGCCATCCTAGATGATCCTTGATTAATATTCTTCTTTTATAGCTCCGACTTTGGCAATCTCTGTCGTAAGTAACCAACAGTACTGCTGAGTTCTGAAGTGCCTCTGCTATCGTCCGTAGACAGCTTCTCACGTCCTCAGCATTCCATAAACATAACCCGCAATGTCTAACTTTTTCTAATGTACCTTCTTATCACTTTTATTAATGAAAATAAACAACTATATCCAAATGCAATTCTCTTCTTGTTGCTTCTACTTGCTTGTATCTAATTAAATAACCTTCTGATAATCTTCAATAACTGCATCTTCATAACTAATAATCTTCTTTTATGTTTCCATTCATATTTCTCACGTCAATTTAGTAATAACCCTGTTTTAAATGCATTTTACTACCTTACACATTAAAATTTTGGTAAATTTCTATATTTTTATTGTACTCGAAAATTGATATCAAAATTACATATTATGGTTTTTTAGTTGTTGATTTTCTAATAATGGTAACAAAAAATGCTTAGCTTCTAAGTTACACTTATTTATGCCCTCTACAAATTAAAATAATTTGAGTTCTACCTACTCATCTTAATATTTCAATAAAAATTATACAAGAGATCGATAAAAAAACCAATTAGGGTAGGCTGTGATATGTGTTAAACGTTTGGCAGTACTGAAGTGTATTGTCAGTCTATGTCAAATTCGAGATTAGTAGGTTAGGTTTTGTTTGTTGTTTGACACAGACTGACCTAAAACTTAACCTGCAAATCTCGAATTTGACATAGACTGACAATACACTTCAGTACTGCCAAACGTTTAACACATATCACAGCCTACCCTAATTGGTTTTTTTATCGATCTCTTGTTATTTGTCGTATGTAATCTGCGCATATATTTATCTTATACCTTTTAAAACCATTAAAGAATACTCAAGTGCTATACATAGCATCTTAGTTTGTATAAAAATTAAATTCTATTAATGACTTTTAATTAAAGGGCAATTCTTTTATAAATTTTTCTTATTTGATTATATTGATATACCAAATTTTATATTTAAATTAATCTTCAACATAGACTGCCCTTTTATGTATCATAGCAATATATTTTAGATAAATTTTGAGTGTATATATATTTTTAATACATGTAGATACGTTGGGTTGTAGTTCGAAGCAGTAAAGAGCTGCAAGTTACGTGGTTCACCATGTATACATGCCAGATTAATAGAGTTACAAGAAAGGCTGTGAATTGTAATGTGCCACAAAAATATAAATTCAGGATTAAGAGAAGAAACCACGAGTTTTAAGCTAATAGCAAGAATTGTGTGAGAATAGACAGCATGTAATCATTGGAATTTATAAGAAATTCATATCTGCTACAGGAAGAGGTTCTAAATCCAACATTATTTTAGATTATTAAAAACACTGGCAATGCCGTAACAGGTCATACGAATGTGGAGTTAGCATACAGGGTGTAACATATAAGGCATGAGGAGATCGAAAAAAGTAGTAATTTCATTGGGGCCAATATCAGTTATCAGTGTGTCGGTTCTACTTCCGGGTTTAGAGGAAATCAACTTTTGTTTTTCAAATAGCATCATACATTTTAATTTAGCTTGTCCGGTAGAGAATGTATTCCTCGATTCAGCCATATTAAATTATTATACTTCTACATATTAATATTTTTCGAAAAATCATTAAAAACTATTATTACGAAACGGTTGTGGAATTTCAGTTCCACTGATAATCGACGATGCGAAACAATTGCTGTTGATAAACTAAATCTAGACATAGATGACATTATATAATTTTTTGTTCAAAACTTATTAATTTAAAAGACGGTAACACACTGATATTTTCCAAGAAACCTTAAACACCGTTACTGAGAGAAGGCTGTGGAATTTCTATCCCACGGTTACTTGGCAACGCGGATTACTTGCTGTGAGGAGCAAGATCTAGGATTACTTGATAATTGATAATTTTCTGTTCAAAACCTATTAACTTAAAAGACGGTAACATAATGATACTTTTCGAAAAAACGTAAAACACTATTATCAATAGTGGGCCGTAGAATCTAAATGTTAGCTCTTCAGTTTTTTAAATTGTATATAGGTACCTAATTTGCCTGTGTCCAGCAGTTTTTTTATAAAAGCCTTGTACTTGTGATGGTATGTAATTTAATTTTAATAATTTAATAATTTAGTTGCATTTTGTTGCTGTTTTTTTTAATTAATAAGTTTGAAACTTAAAAAGATGAAATATCAAAGATGCCTAGATTCCATTTGTCCACAGCAACTGTTTCGCGTGGTTAATTAACGGTGAAACTGAAATATCACAGCCTTCTCCCAATAACGGTTTTTCGAAAAATGTCATTATATAAGGGTATAGTAATTTAATACCTACGGTGGAATCGAGAGAAAAAAGCTCTACAGGATAAACGAAATTAAAATGCATCATGATATTTGAAAAACAAAATAAAACCAGAAGTGGAACTGACATGCTGCTAATGGGTATTGATATCTACGTTATTGTTAATAAACTTTGCTTGTAATAATTTTTTCCTATTTCCTCAAACAATCACCATATGAATACCCAGCATTTTCTGGCTTAATGTGCCTTGCACCTTGTGAAGTCGAGCAAAAACCCGCGCGATGGCCATGCTCACTACACGAGCCACCAGAGAGCATGGCCATCGCGCGGGTTTTTGCTCGACTTCACAAGGGGCAAGGCACATTAAGCCAGAGAATGCTGGGTGTTCATCTACAAATACTACGCGGTCTAAGCCGAAATTCTATGCTAAGGAGAATAATTCGAGTAACCGCGAAAGCCTCAAACAGTACCTAATCACCATATTCCCTAGATACGCTTTATCTGTCATACTCTGTATATTAAGGGATGTGCCTTAGCGGACGACTTGATACAAGTAGCTTCATACAGATTCTAACAGTATATTTGAACAGAAGAGGATATAATGAAACAGAAATAGCAACAAAAGCGGAGAGGGCTTCACGCATCTCTCATTCAAGTAGAATAAGGGCAGCTGAGTCTTTACAATCAAATTGAAACGATCAAATGGCGACGTCACGGTGTATAATGGGTTGCCTCTACTATCTCATGATTCGTATTAAATGGTTTTTATTCTAAAAATAAATTAACCCGCAAACAAGTTGCTGTGTCGCTTTTAGAAATGATTCACCTCGGTTTAAGTGTAAATGGAATCAATGAATCATTCTATAGCCAAATCATGTACTTTCCATATAAAATTTGGAACATTTTAGTTGATTATTTAAATAATTTAATTATTTAATTGTGATGTAATACATTTTTTATTGTGACATTACTAACTGGTGCTCTAATTTATTACGAAAATACATTCCAAATTCCATCTAGAAGCTCCCATGCATTTTCTTACAAATTAGAAAGCAAAATTTAAAACACCTCATTTTAGCCTTAATGCGAATGTCACGGTGTTACGTCAATTTAATAAATTATGCACCGACATCTATTAATCCGAAATCCATGGTTTCCATCGTATTGCAAATTTTTGTATGTCTTTATTAGACCAAGTTATTGTCACAAAATCAAATAGTCCTTGGCGATTTGTTATGTAGCGTTTGCAAGTTTTTATTATTATACCAATAAATTAAATTATATAAAATTAAAAACCAGTAATTGTAGGCAAACGTTATGGTTGCGTCATTAAACAAATGTCAAAAACGTAGCAGGTCAACATGTGTGCCTTGCTGTGAGAGAGACAAAGAGAAAGAACCTGAGAGGGAGTGAGGAAAATACAAATAGACAGATTCGGAGGTGAATTTATTCAACATAAGTGGGTGAACTTTGAATTCAATCTCCAACCATTAATTTACAGACAAGTTCTTGCCTGCTTTCTATAAAGAGAGAAAAAAGTAGAGAGAAAAAGAGATAGAGCAGGGGAGTGAAAGTAGTATAAACAACCCGTTATATATTGGTGATATAGTAATTATAATTTTGTCAATTTAATTGTATATTTAATATAAATGGAATTTTTAATTATCAAACTGTAATTTTATCGAGACTTAGTAATTCAATGATTTTGATTGTGACGTGTAATTTAATCGTGACGCAGTACAGTCAACCCACTATACACAATGAAATTAAAAATACATTTATAGGAACGAAAGTGGTACATAGAGAAGTGAAAATGAGTGTGTTTAAAACAGTTGTATCTAGTTTATCTCTTGGTTGTAATAGTTGAGCCTTTTTCAAAAGAGTGAGAAGTAGGAGTATAGAAATGAAATAGCTCCGACGAATTTAAAAAACGAGTAGAGACAAAATGAGAAATACAATTAGGAACAATTTCAATATACAGCTATAATAAAAAATATAAAGCCTAAGGTGGTACAGAAATCTAATGCAGATGAAGAGGGAGTGGAAAACAAAGGTGCAGGGACAAAAGCAAAAGAAAAATCGGCGACAATCTGAAACTAAATATAGAAAATGTCTTACAGGGCGAGAGGCACAATACGTGGAGAAAATATGTGCACAGTGAAAGGAGTTGAGCTCCGAATATTTACACATTCGGTTATTATAAGGTCAAGATTACACATATATATATATATATAGATAGATATACATAGATCTACAATAAATATAAACAACTAGTATTCTATATTAAGGTTAAGGATATCCGGGTTTAGTTTTACAGAAAAATTTTAATTACGTACTACATTTCCATCGTATTTTTATAATAATAATTTTTCACTATCTAAGATTTAGCAGGTTTCTTTCGTATTTGCATACTTACGCTGCAATTTACGTGCAATATTATTATTACCAAAAATATTTTTGTTCTTCGTATCAAAGCAACATGAGATGACCTCATAAAACTATAAACAGTTTTAATGGACGTCATCACCATCAGGTTTTACAATGTTAAATACCTTCTAGCAATGGGTTACAAAACGCATAATTGATTTCCTTGCATTTGTACTAAATCGTAAGGCAGTAAAACCATCTATGAGATGCGTACGACTGAGTTATCAATTATCAAATTCAGTGTGTCAGAACAGTCGGAAGATTTGATAAACCAGTTCCATAACGAAGCTATCTCAGTCTACGGCGGGCAACAGTGGCGATTACTACTATCCGAGTTTAATAACGTAACAATTAACATGTCGGCATATAATCAAATCGTGATCAGTATTATATCCACACTAATTATGATGTGCATAAAAACAACAAATACAGGTGAGTCAAGCAAATGACTTCATCTTTTAAGACTTGGTTACAATTAATAAAATTTAGTCGCATTCGTCCCATTCGACAAAAACCTTCTGAGGTGATTCATTGTCAACAACGACAGCAGAATACCCTTCAAATAATATTTTTTTTGTATTTTTATTTCAACAAGTTTAAGCCGTCTCCATAGTTACTGAAAGTAGCATTAATGAAGTTTAATACGTCATCCACAGATCTTGTTATGCTTGGTTAACCATAAACTGAATGATTGACAATTATCTTTTTGATAATTAACCGATTTCTGATTTCCTACACATCAAAGTACGCAACACAAATAAGAAACGTAGTTGTTAATTCGGCTTTCATTAAATTATTCTAAGAGCGCAGAGCGAAACTGAGAACATGTAATTTTAATAAAGCAAAATTATTTCACACAGTTATTAAAGTTTCCAGGTAACGTCAAGGACGAGTCAAGAGCCCAAGTAATTTATGTATATGACTACTAAAAGATTATTGTTGACATAAGCATTGTTTTTACTTTTAACTTTTAAAAAAATAACCTGCCACATAAAAAATGCAATTAAAGGTGATTATAGTTTATAGTTTAAAAATGTGAACTTGCGCAGTTCTATCAACGTAAACCTTAAATTCACTAATACACCTTTCTTTTTCAGTGCCCTAGTATGGCGATTTAATAGATAAAAAATCCAGCTTTGCATTTAGTTTTTCCAGTTATTACTTATCCCTACCATCTCATACCGGTTCCACCAGTTATGATTCCCTATGGCTATTACTTAGAAAGTTTTCATTATAGATCACAATCATCTTGGTGTGTCTTACAATTACACAACAATAGTTAATAAGACCTAACGCACATGCTCAATACTAAAAAAGTACTTGTAACAAAAATAGTTTCTTATCTTACTTAGCCTTTTAACCATTTTTAATTTCAACATTTATTAAGAATTTTAAATCAATATCATAATTGTAAAACTGGCTGCTTTGGTTTTGACCTTGATGGAGACCTTCAAGTTTCAGCTCAGTTTTGATCTGTTGCAGCGTGGTGATGATATTACGAAAAATTGCTAGGTTTTTAAACGTTGTACTTATTTTTTTAAAGGTCATTATTAATTAAAGAGCTGAACGTAAAAAATTATTTCGTTTGTGGTAAAATTATATAGAAGGGTCTACAATTAATATGCATCACTATATCTTCAAACATAATTTAGTGAAAAACTGATACCATATATTTAAGAACAAAGTCTAATTATTTCTTTTATTTGCAGTAATGGATATTTACTTGTTATAATCGAAAATACAACTCTTCTTAAAGGGGTTGCTTTCCTTGCATTTGATTAAAGCAATTAAATTTCAAATTTATATCAGCCTTAAAAATGTTCGGAAGGTGTCAACTGTAACTGTCAGTGTTAGTAAACAATGACTCTATTTTTGATTACAATGTGCGCTTTAGCATGTGGAAGATCGCCGACACAGTTTTCGTTCATGGCGTTTACAACGGCAATGCCTTAGCAACCACAAGAGGATATCAATACAAATTCTCTTATAGAAGAAGCCCAATTTCAAAGATGGGAAGATATCGGTCTTCCACGAAGAGCGAAAATGAACAAATCTGTGGTTGCTGCTGTTTTAGAAAATAGAATTTTAAATTCTAGTACAAGCATTTGCCGCATTTTCCTGCAATTTTGTTTAGAGTGCCTGCATAGGAAACTACCACTACAAGGGTACTCCTTTCCATCATGGGGATGCTTAGTAGTGTCTTTTGTCGGTGACTTCTTCAAAGAGAAAGTTACGATCTGAATTTTATTTCTTGTCTTGCAGCCACGTTTACCACGGGAGTAAGCAATAATTTTCATTACTTAAACAATTGATCTCATGTAAACAAGACAAGAAGATTGTTACAATCTAAAAATAATCTACGACGAGTAACCAACCCAAAAATGCATACATCTAGCTTTAATGGGAAACAGGTGTGAATCTGCTCTGAAGGAGCAGGCGTTTCTATCTAAGTGAATTCTGAATTCAATTTTTTTTTTATTTTGGTACTCAGCCAACAGCCGTTAGACCAATTATAGGCATAGCTGTACACTAAAGACTGTCATGATGTTATTATGACATCCGGGACCAACTATTTCCGTGGCAGCCGTACCACGAGGCGCTGAGGGAAGCAGCCGTGGAACTCCTATCCAAGTTCTGACCAGAAAGAGCGTTGCTTAACTCTACTGATCGAACATGGACGCGTGTTCAAGCTACACCACCCGAGACCTATTGCATATTATGTAATAATAATTACAACTTCTGATATATCAGATTTATTAGGCTAGTCGCAATCCAACCTGCGTGTTCCCTACTCTCCCTGATTAAGAACTACTCAAAACTGATGACCGTGGGGCAATACCTACTCGAAAACACATACATGTTTAAAAACAATGTTAATGCTAAATAGGAGAGATATAAAAGCTCTAGTTGCGAAGGGGAAAAAAGATAACGTACAGGAACTAAACGATCTGTAGAAGCTATACGAAAAAGAAGAAAATTATAACGCAGTGCGGTAGTAACAATACTGACATCGAGGCGACACGAGTCTGCAGTAATGATGTTTGAAGAGCTCCAGCTCTCAAAGCTTTACCTAGTGCGGCGGAAGAAGACTATCACCAGAGCTGGGGATCGAGTTGTACCCTTGTACCACGGCAAAATCGTCTAGACGGCGGAAAGACTGAAATTTAATATAGGGTACAACTAACTCACAAAGAGAGCTGTCGAAACGCTTGGTGGTAATATTTGACTCACGAAGATGGATACTAAGCTGAATCAAAAAATCCATAACGGTCGCCACAAGCGAGTCCGTATTTAATCGTTCAAGGCTTAATTTTGACGGTACAGCACTTTCTAACGGAATAACCAGTCGAAGTTTACCCAGTTAAAGACCGACCATGGCACCATGGCAGAAATTACCTGTTGTTACTACAGAGCAACTGCTTTCTTTGAGGGTATCTGAAAGCTAAAAAATTTCTAGTTGGACGTCAACTGTGTGTAAATGTGTTGTTTACATGTCGGGAGACCAAAAATTCAATTTAGAATGTCTAAGCGAGCCAGATATGGTTATGTCAAAGATTATATATATTTTTTGGATATGTCACACACTCCGAAAACCGCCAAATAATATAGTAAGAACCGCCCTGTAGTGGAACCGCAAAGAAGCCTGGAGTTTGGCAGACCGAAGTTCACGTGGAGAAGAACAGCCCTAAGTGACGTAAAAGAGACCTGAACCTGGAACGAACTTAAAGCGCTTGCAAGAAACAGGATCAGATGGAGAAGTCTCGTGAAGGCTCTATATTCCAAATAAAAAAATTATGGAAAACCATATATAAACAGGTTTCACGCGAATTAAGGCTAGCTCATATCCAGCTGCAGTCTAGATGGTATGACGAAAAAAGGATTTAGTGGACCAAAAACCTTATAAAACGAAACCCGAAGCAGTATTAGAGAGAGAGAGGGTCCCAACCAACCCACAATCCAAACAAAACTTACTGTTAAAGGTGTCTCCCGCAATCGTTATCTCCACCAGAAAGGTATATCGCGACGATAACCACGAGTAAAAAATGCTTCTTCGTGTTCTTCGCCTTCTTCCCTAAGGTAAAAAAAAGGTTCAGGGTCATTTCAATTACCCCAACTAGAGGCGGGCTGCTATAGGGACCTCGCATCCCTCTTCAGCCAATAACGGGAATTTCAGGATGGGTTAAAAAAAATGAGGGGTGGAAAATGGAAAAGAGGCCAAGAAAGGTGAAGAAGTACTACTCCGGCATTCACCTCAGAGAATGCACTCTGTTGGCTCAGGAAAACCACCTAAAACCTGAATAAGAGCAGACGGCAACAGGAATT
>CALNHX010011509.1:0-31547 GCA_940337035.1 Agriotes lineatus
AAGCCAAGCCAAGCCAAGCCAAGCCAAGCCAATACAAGCCAAGCCAAGCCAATACAAGCCAAGCCAAGCCAAGCCAAGCCAAGCCAAGCCAAGCCAAGCCAAGCCAAGCCAAGCCAAGCCAAGCCAAGCCAAGCCAAGCCAAGCCAAGCCAAGCCAAGCCAAGCCAAGCCAAGCCAAGCCAATACAAGCCAAGCCAAGCCAATACAAGCCAAGCCAAGCCAAGCCAAGCCAAGCCAAGCCAAGCCAAGCCAAGCCAAGCCAAGCCAAGCCAAGCCAAGCCAAGCCAATCCAATCCAATCCAAGCCAAGCCAAGCCAAGCCAAGCCAAGCCAAGCCAAGCCAAGCCAAGCCAAGCCAAGCCAAGCCAAGCCAAGCCAAGCAAAGCCAAGCCAAGCCAAGCCAAGCCAAGCCAAGCCAAGCCAAGCCAAGCCAAGCCAAGCCAAGCCAAGCCAAGCCAAGCCAAGCCAAGCCAAGCCAAGCCAATACAAGCCAAGCCAAGCCAATACAAGCCAAGCCAAGCCAAGCCAAGCCAAGCCAAGCCAAGCCAAGCCAAGCCAAGCCAAGCCAAGCCAAGCCAAGCCAAGCCAAGCCAAGCCAAGCCAATACAAGCCAAGCCAAGCCAAGCCAAGCCAAGCCAAGCCAAGCCAAGCCAAGCCAAGCCAAGCCAAGCCAAGCCAAGCCAATCCAATCCAATCCAAGACAAGCCAAGCCAAGCCAAGCCAAGCCAAGCCAAGCCAAGCCAAGCCAAGCCAAGCCAAGCCAAGCCAAGCCAAGCCAAGCCAAGCCAAGCCAAGCCAAGCCAAGCCAAGCCAAGCCAAGCCAAGGCAAGCCAAGGCAAGCCAAGCCAAGCCAAGCCAAGCCAAGCCAAGCCAAGCCAAGCCAAGCCAAGCCAAGCCAAGCCAAGCCAAGCCAAGCCAAGCCAAGCCAAGCCAAGCCAAGCCAAGCCAAGCCAAGCCAAGCCAAGCCAAGCCAAGCCAAGCCAAGCCAAGCCAAGCAAGCCAAGCCAAGCCAAGCCAAGCCAAGCCAAGCCAAGCCAAGCCAAGCCAAGCCAAGCCAAGCCAAGCCAAGCCAAGCCAAGCCAAGCCAAGCCAAGCCAAGCCAAGCCAAGCCAAGCCAAGCCAAGCCAAGCCAAGCCAAGCCAAGCCAAGCCAAGCCAAGCCAAGCCAAGCAAGCCAAGCCAAGCCAAGCCAAGCCAAGCCAAGCCAAGCCAAGCCAAGCCAAGCCAAGCCAAGCCAAGCCAAGCCAAGCCAAGCCAAGCCAAGCCAAGCCAAGCCAAGCCAAGCCAAGCCAAGCCAAGCCAAGCCAAGCCAAGCCAAGCCAAGCCAAGCCAAGCCAAGCCAAGCCAAGCCAAGCCAAGCCAAGCCAAGCCAAGCCAAGCCAAGCCAAGCCAAGCCAAGCCAAGCCAAGCCAAGCCAAGCCAAGCCAAGCCAAGCCAAGCCAAGCCAAGCCAAGCCAAGCCAAGCCAAGCCAAGCCAAGCCAAGCCAAGCCAATACAATACAATACAAGCCAAGCCAAGCCAAGCCAAGCCAAGCCAAGCCAAGCCAATACAAGCCAAGCCAAGCCAAGCCAAGCCAAGCCAAGCCAAGCCAAGCCAAGCCAAGCCAAGCCAAGCCAAGCCAATCCAATCCAATCCAAGCCAAGCCAAGCCAAGCCAAGCCAAGCCAAGCCAAGCCAAGCCAAGCCAAGCCAAGCCAAGCCAAGCCAAGCCAAGCCAAGCCAAGCCAAGCCAAGCCAAGCCAAGCCAAGCCAAGCCAAGGCAAGCCAAGGCAAGCCAAGGCAAGCCAAGCCAAGCCAAGCCAAGCCAAGCCAAGCCAAGCCAAGCCAAGCCAAGCCAAGCCAAGCCAAGCCAAGCCAAGCCAAGCCAAGCCAAGCCAAGCCAACCCAAGCCAAGCCAAGCCAAGCCAAGCCAAGCCAAGCCAAGCCAAGCCAAGCCAAGCCAAGCCAAGCCAAGCCAAGCCAAGCCAAGCCAAGCCAAGCCAAGCCAAGCCAAGCCAAGCCAAGCCAAGCCAAGCCAAGCCAAGCCAAGCCAAGCCAAGCCAAGCCAAGCCAAGCCAAGCCAAGCCTAGCCAAGCCAAGCCAAGCCAAGCCAAGCCAAGCCAAGCCAAGCCAAGCAAGCCAAGCCAAGCCAAGCCAAGCCAAGCCAGCAAGCCAAACTAGCCAAGCCAAGCCAAGCCAAGCCAAGCCAAGCCAAGCCAAGCCAAGCCAAGCCAAGCCAAGCCAAGCCAAGCCAAGCCAAGCCAAGCCAAGCCAAGCCAAGCCAAGCCAAGCCAAGCCAAGCCAAGCCAAGCCAAGCCAAGCCAAGCCAAGCAAGCCAAGCCAAGCCAAGCCAAGCCAAGCCAAGCCAAGCCAAGCCAAGCCAAGCCAAGCCAAGCCAAGCCAAGCCAAGCCAAGCCAAGCCAAGCCAAGCCAAGCAAGCCAAGCCAAGCCAAGCCAAGCCAAGCAAGCCAAGCCAAGCCAAGCCAAGCCAAGCCAAGCCAAGCCAAGCCAAGCCCAGCCAAGCCAAGCCAAGCCAAGCCAAGCCAAGCCAAGCCAAGCCAAGCCAAGCCAAGCCAAGCCAAGCCAAGCCAAGCCAAGCCAAGCCAAGCCAATACAAGCCAAGCCAAGCCAAGCCAAGCCAAGCCAAGCCAATACAAGCCAAGCCAAGCCATGCCAAGCCAAGCCAAGCCAAGCCAATACAAGCCAAGCCAAGCCAAGCCAAGCCAAGCCAAGCCAATACAAGCCAAGCCAAGCCAAGCCAAGCCAAGCCAAGCCAAGCCAATACAAGCCAAGCCAAGCCAAGCCAAGCCAAGGCAAGCCAAGCCAAGCCAACCCAAGCCAATACAAGCCAAGCCGAGCCAAGCCAAGGCAAGCCAAGCCAAGCCAACCCAAGCCAAGCCAAGCCAAGCCAAGCCATGCCAAGCCAAGCCAAGCCAAGCCAAGCCAAGCCAAGCCAAGCCAAGCCAAGCCAAGCCAAGCCAAGCCAAGCCAAGCCAAGCCAAGCCAAGCCAAGCCAAGCCAAGCCAAGCCAAGCCAAGCCAAGCCAAGCCAAGCCAAGCCAAGCCAAGCCAAGCCAAGCCAAGCCAAGCCAAGCCAAGCCAAGCCAAGCCAAGCCAAGCCAAGCCAAGCCAAGCCAAGCCAAGCCAATACAAGCCTAGCCAAGCCAATACAAGCCAAGCCAAGCCAAGCCAAGCCAAGCCAAGCCAAGCCAAGCCAAGCCAAGCCAAGCCAAGCCAAGCCAAGCCAAGCCAAGCCAAGCCTATCCAATCCAAGCCAAGCCAAGCCAAGCCAAGCCAAGCCAAGCCAAGCCAAGCCAAGCCAAGCCAAGCCAAGCCAAGCCAAGCCAAGCCAAGCCAAGCCAAGCCAAGCCAAGCCAAGCCAAGCCAAGCCAAGCCAAGGCAAGCCAAGCCAAGCCAACCCAAGCCAAGCCAAGCCAAGCCAAGCCAAGCCAACCCAAGCCAAGCCAAGCCAAGCCAAGCCAAGCCAATACAAGCCAAGCCAAGCCAAGCCAAGGCAAGCCAAGCCAAGCCAACCCAAGCCAAGCCAATACAAGCCAAGCCATGCCAAGCCAAGCCAAGCCAAGCCAAGCCAAGCCAAGCCAAGCCAAGCCAAGCCAAGCCAAGCCAAGCCAAGCCAAGCCAAGCCAAGCCAAGCCAAGCCAAGCCAAGCCAAGCCAAGCCAAGCCAATACAAGCCAAGCCAAGCCAATACAAGCCAAGCCAAGCCAAGCCAAGCCAAGCCAAGCCAAGCCAAGCCAAGCCAAGCCAAGCCAAGCCAAGCCAAGCCAATCCAATCCAATCCAAGCCAAGCCAAGCCAAGCCAAGCCAAGCCAAGCCAAGCCAAGCCAAGCCAAGCCAAGCCAATACAAGCCAAGCCAAGCCAAGCCAAGGCAAGCCAAGCCAAGCCAACCCAAGCCAAGCCAATACAAGCCAAGCCATGCCAAGCCAAGCCAAGCCAAGCCAAGCCAAGCCAAGCCAAGCCAAGCCAAGCCAAGGCAAGCCAAGGCAAGCCAAGCCAAGCCAAGCCAAGCCAAGCCAAGCCAAGCCAAGCGAAGCCAAGCCAAGCCAAGCCAAGCCAAGCCAAGCCAAGCCAAGCCAAGCCAAGCCAAGCCAAGCCAAGCCAAGCCAAGCCAAGCCAAGCCAAGCCAAGCCAAGCCAAGCCAAGCCAAGCCAAGCCAAGCCAAGCCAAGCCAAGCCAAGCCAAGCCAAGCCAAGCCAAGCCAAGCCAAGCCAAGCCAAGCCAAGCCAAGCCAAGCCAAGCCAAGCCAAGCCAAGCCAAGCCAAGCCAAGCCAAGCCAAGCCAAGCCAAGCCAAGCCAAGCCAAGCCAAGCCAAGCCAAGCCAAGCCAAGCCAAGCCAAGCCAAGCCAAGCCAAGCCAAGCCAAGCCAAGCCAAGCCAAGCCAAGCCAAGCCAAGCCAAGCCAAGCCAAGCCAAGCCAAGCCAAGCCAAGCCAAGCCAAGCCAAGCCAAGCCAAGCCAAGCCAATACAATACAATACAAGCCAAGCCAAGCCAAGCCAAGCCAAGCCAAGCCAAGCCAAGCCAAGCCAAGCCAAGCCAAGCCAAGCCAAGCCAAGCCAAGCCAAGCCAAGCCAAGCCAAGCCAATACAAGCCAAGCCAAGCCAAGCCAAGCCAAGCCAAGCCAATACAAGCCAAGCCAAGCCAAGCCAAGGCAAGCCAAGCCAAGCCAACCCAAGCCAAGCCAAGCCAAGCCAAGCCAAGCCAATACAAGCCAAGCCAAGCCAAGCCAAGGCAAGCCAAGCCAAGCCAACCCAAGCCAAGCCAATACAAGCCAAGCCATGCCAAGCCAAGCCAAGCCAAGCCAAGCCAAGCCAAGCCAAGCCAAGCCAAGCCAAGCCAAGCCAAGCCAAGCCAAGCCAAGCCAAGCCAAGCCAAGCCAAGCCAAGCCAAGCCAAGCCAAGCCAAGCCAAGCCAAGCCAAGCCAAGCCAAGCCAAGCCAAGCCAAGCCAAGCCAAGCCAAGCCAAGCCAAGCCAAGCCAAACCAATACAAGCCAAGCCAAGCCAATACAAGCCAAGCCAAGCCAAGCCAAGCCAAGCCAAGCCAAGCCAAGCCAAGCCAAGCCAACCCAAGCCAAGCCAAGCCAAGCCAAGCCAAGCCAAGCCAATCCAATCCAAGCCAAGCCAAGCCAAGCCAAGCCAAGCCAAGCCAAGCCAAGCCAAGCCAAGCCAAGCCAATACAAGCCAAGCCATGCCAAGCCAAGCCAAGCCAAGCCAAGCCAAGCCAAGCCAAGCCAAGCCAAGCCAAGCCAAGCCAAGCCAAGCCAAGCCAAGCCAAGCAAGCCAAGCCAAGCCAAGCCAAGCCAAGCCAAGCCAAGCCAAGCCAAGCCAAGCCAAGCCAAGCCAAGCCAAGCCAAGCCAAGCCAAGCCAAGCCAAGCCAAGCCAAGCCAAGCCAAGCCAAGCCAAGCCAAGCCAAGCCAAGCCAAGCCAAGCCAAGCCAAGCCAAGCCAAGCCAAGCCAAGCCAAGCCAAGCCAAGCCAAGCCAAGCCAAGCCAAGCCAAGCCAAGCCAAGCCAAGCCAAGCCAAGCCAAGCCAAGCCAAGCCAAGCCAAGCCAAGCCAAGCCAAGCCAAGCCAAGCCAAGCCAAGCCAAGCCAAGCCAAGCCAAGCCAAGCCAAGCCAAGCCAAGCCAAGCCAAGCCAAGCCAAGCCAAGCCAAGCCAAGCCAAGCCAAGCCAAGCCAAGCCAAGCCAAGCCAAGCCAAGCCAAGCCAAGCCAAGCCAAGCCAAGCCAAGCCAAGCCAAGCCAAGCCAAGCAAGCCAAGCCAAGCCAAGCCAAGCCAAGCCAAGCCAAGCCAAGCCAAGCCAAGCCAAGCCAAGCCAAGCCAAGCCAAGCCAAGCCAAGCCAAGCCAAGCCAAGCCAATACAATACAATACAATACAAGCCAAGCCAAGCCAAGCCAAGCCAAGCCAAGCCAAGCCAAGCCAAGCCAAGCCAAGCGCCAAGCCAAGCCAAGCCAAGCCAAGCCAAGCCAAGCCAATACAAGCCAAGCCAAGCCAAGCCAAGCCAAGCCAAGCCAATACAAGCCAAGCCAAGCCAAGCCAAGGCAAGCCAAGCCAAGCCAACCCAAGCCAAGCCAAGCCAAGCCAAGCCAAGAAAATACAAGCCAAGACAAGCCAAGCCAAGGCAAGCCAAGCCAAGCCAACCCAAGCCAAGCCAAGCCAAGCCAAGCCAAGCCAAGCCAAGCCAAGCCAAGCCAAGCCAAGCCAAGCCAAGCCAAGCCAAGCCAATACAAGCCAAGCCATGCCAAGCCAAGCCAAGCCAAGCCAAGCCAAGCCAAGCCAAGCCAAGCCAAGCCAAGCCAAGCCAAGCCAAGCCAAGCCAAGCCAAGCCAAGCCAAGCCAAGCCAAGCCAATACAATACAATACAATACAAGCCAAGCCAAGCCAAGCCAAGCCAAGCCAAGCCAAGCCAAGCCAAGCCAAGCGCCAAGCCAAGCCAAGCCAAGCCAAGCCAAGCCAAGCCAATACAAGCCAAGCCAAGCCAAGCCAAGCCAAGCCAAGCCAATACAAGCCAAGCCAAGCCAAGCCAAGCCAAGCCAAGCCAAGCCAACCCAAGCCAAGCCAAGCCAAGCCAAGCCAAGCCAAGCCAAGCCAAGCCAAGCCAAGCCAAGCCAAGCCAAGCCAAGCCAAGCCAAGCCAAGCCAAGCCAAGCCAAGCCAATACAATACAATACAATACAAGCCAGGCCAAGCCAAGCCAAGCCAAGCCAAGCCAAGCCAAGCCAAGCGCCAAGCCAAGCCAAGCCAAGCCAAGCCAAGCCAAGCCAATACAAGCCAAGCCAAGCCAAGCCAAGCCAAGCCAAGCCAATACAAGCCAAGCCAATACAAGCCAAGCCAAGCCAAGCCAAGCCAAGCAAGCCAATACAAGCCAAGCCAAGCCAAGCCAAGGCAAGCCAAGCCAAGCCAACCCAAGCCAAGCCAAGCCAAGCCAAGCCAAGCCAATACAAGCCAAGCCAAGCCAAGCCAAGGCAAGCCAAGCCAAGCCAACCCAAGCCAAGCCAATACAAGCCAAGCCATGCCAAGCCAAGCCAAGCCAAGCCAAGCCAAGCCAAGCCAAGCCAAGCCAAGCCAAGCCAAGCCAAGCCAAGCCAAGCCAAGCCAAGCCAAGCCAGCAAGCCAAGCCAAGCCAAGCCAAGCCAAGCCAAGCCAAGCCAAGCCAAGCCAAGCCAAGCCAAGCCAAGCCAAGCCAAGCCAAGCCAAGCCAAACCAATACAAGCCAAGCCAAGCCAATACAAGCCAAGCCAAGCCAAGCCAAGCCAAGCCAAGCCAAGCCAAGCCAAGCCAAGCCAAGCCAACCCAAGCCAAGCCAAGCCAAGCCAAGCCAAGCCAAGCCAATCCAATCCAAGCCAAGCCAAGCCAAGCCAAGCCAAGCCAAGCCAAGCCAAGCCAAGCCAAGCCAAGCCAATACAAGCCAAGCCATGCCAAGCCAAGCCAAGCCAAGCCAAGCCAAGCCAAGCCAAGCCAAGCCAAGCCAAGCCAAGCCAAGCCAAGCCAAGCCAAGCCAAGCCAAGCCAAGCCAAGCCAAGCCAAGCCAAGCCAAGCCAAGCCAAGCCAAGCCAAGCCAAGCCAAGCCAAGCCAAGCCAAGCCAAGCCAAGCCAAGCCAAGCCAAGCCAAGCCAAGCCAAGCCAAGCCAAGCCAAGCCAAGCCAAGCCAAGCCAAGCCAAGCCAAGCCAAGCCAAGCCAAGCCAAGCCAAGCCAAGCCAAGCCAAGCCAAGCCAAGCCAAGCCAAGCCAAGCCAAGCCAAGCCAAGCCAAGCCAAGCCAAGCCAAGCCAAGCCAAGCAAGCCAAGCCAAGCCAAGCCAAGCCAAGCCAAGCCAAGCCAAGCCAAGCCAAGCCAAGCCAAGCCAAGCCAAGCCAAGCCAAGCCAAGCCAAGCCAAGCCAAGCCAAGCCAAGCCAAGCCAAGCCACGCCAAGCCAAGCCAAGCCAAGCCAAGCCAAGCCAAGCCAAGCCAAGCCAAGCCAAGCCAAGCCAAGCCAAGCCAAGCCAAGCCAAGCCAAGCCAAGCCAAGCCAAGCCAAGCCAAGCCAAGCCAAGCCAAGCCAAGCCAAGCCAAGCCAAGCCAAGCCAAGCCAAGCCAAGCCAAGCCAAGCCAATACAATACAATACAATACAAGCCAAGCCAAGCCAAGCCAAGCCAAGCCAAGCCAAGCCAAGCCAAGCCAAGCCAAGCCAAGCGCCAAGCCAAGCCAAGCCAAGCCAAGCCAAGCCAAGCCAATACAAGCCAAGCCAAGCCAAGCCAAGCCAAGCCAAGCCAATACAAGCCAAGCCAAGCCAAGCCAAGGCAAGCCAAGCCAAGCCAACCCAAGCCAAGCCAAGCCAAGCCAAGCCAAGAAAATACAAGCCAAGACAAGCCAAGCCAAGGCAAGCCAAGCCAAGCCAACCCAAGCCAAGCCAAGCCAAGCCAAGCCAAGCCAAGCCAAGCCAAGCCAAGCCAAGCCAAGCCAAGCCAAGCCAAGCCAAGCCAATACAAGCCAAGCCATGCCAAGCCAAGCCAAGCCAAGCCAAGCCAAGCCAAGCCAAGCCAAGCCAAGCCAAGCCAAGCCAAGCCAAGCCAAGCCAAGCCAAGCCAAGCCAAGCCAAGCCAAGCCAATACAATACAATACAATACAAGCCAAGCCAAGCCAAGCCAAGCCAAGCCAAGCCAAGCCAAGCCAAGCCAAGCGCCAAGCCAAGCCAAGCCAAGCCAAGCCAAGCCAAGCCAATACAAGCCAAGCCAAGCCAAGCCAAGCCAAGCCAAGCCAATACAAGCCAAGCCAAGCCAAGCCAAGCCAAGCCAAGCCAAGCCAACCCAAGCCAAGCCAAGCCAAGCCAAGCCAAGCCAAGCCAAGCCAAGCCAAGCCAAGCCAAGCCAAGCCAAGCCAAGCCAAGCCAAGCCAAGCCAAGCCAAGCCAATACAATACAATACAATACAAGCCAGGCCAAGCCAAGCCAAGCCAAGCCAAGCCAAGCCAAGCCAAGCGCCAAGCCAAGCCAAGCCAAGCCAAGCCAAGCCAAGCCAATACAAGCCAAGCCAAGCCAAGCCAAGCCAAGCCAAGCCAATACAAGCCAAGCCATGCCAAGCCAAGCCAAGCCATGCCAAGCCAAGCCAAGCCAAGCCAAGCCAAGCCAAGCCAAGCCAAGCCAAGCCAAGCCAAGCCAAGCCAAGCCAAGCCAAGCCAAGCCAAGCCAAGCCAAGCCAAGCCAAGCCAAGCCAAGCCAAGCCAAGCCAATACAAGCCAAGCCAAGCCAATACAAGCCAAGCCAAGCCAAGCCAAGCCAAGCCAAGCCAAGCCAAGCCAAGCCAAGCCAAGCCAAGCCAAGCCAAGCCAAGGCAATCCAATCCAAGCCAAGCCAAGCCAAGCCAAGCCAAGCCAAGCCAAGCCAAGCCAAGCCAAGCCAAGCCAAGCCAAGCCAAGCCAAGCCAAGCCAAGCCAAGCCAAGCCAAGCCAAGCCAAGCCAAGCCAAGCCAAGCCAAGCCAAGCCAAGCCAAGCCAAGCCAAGCCAAGCCAAGCCAAGCCAAGCCAAGCCAAGCCAAGCCAAGCCAAGCCAAGCCAAGCCAAGCCAAGCCAAGCCAAGCCAAGCCAAGCCAAGCCAAGCGCCAAGCCAAGCCAAGCCAAGCCAAGCCAAGCCAAGCCAAGCCAAGCCAAGCCAAGCCAAGCCAAGCCAAGCCAAGCCAAGCCAAGCCAAGCCAAGCCAAGCCAAGCCAAGCCAAGCCAAGCCAAGCCAAGCCAAGCCAAGCCAAGCAAGCCAAGCCAAGCCAAGCCAAGCCAAGCCAAGCCAAGCCAAGCCAAGCCAAGCCAAGCCAAGCCAAGCCAAGCCAAGCCAAGCCAAGCCAAGCCAAGCCAAGCCAAGCCAAGCCAAGCCAAGCCAAGCCAAGCCAAGCCAAGCCAAGCCAAGCCAAGCCAAGCCAAGCCAAGCCAAGCAAGCCAAGCCAAGCCAAGCCAAGCCAAGCCAAGCCAAGCCAAGCCAAGCCAGCCAAGCCAAGCCAAGCCAAGCCAAGCCAAGCCAAGCCAAGCCAAGCCAAGCCAAGCCAAGCCAAGCCAAGCCAAGCCAAGCCAAGCCAAGCCAAGCCAAGCCAAGCCAAGCCAAGCCAAGCCAAGCCAAGCCAAGCCAAGCCAAGCCAAGCCAAGCCAAGCCAAGCCAAGCCAAGCCAAGCCAAGCCAAGCCAAGCCAAGCCAAGCCAAGCCAAGCCAAGCCAAGCCAAGCCAAGCCAAGCCAAGCCAAGCCAAGCCAAGCCAAGCCAAGCCAAGCCAAGCCAAGCCAAGCCAAGCCAAGCCAAGCCAAGCCAAGCCAAGCCAAGCCAAGCCAAGCCAAGCCAAGCCAAGCCAAGCCAAGCCAAGCCAAGCCAAGCCAAGCCAAGCCAAGCCAAGCCAAGCCAAGCCAAGCCAAGCCAAGCCAAGCCAAGCCAAGCCAAGCCAAGCCAAGCCAAGCCAAGCCAAGCCAAGCCAAGCCAAGCCAAGCCAAGCCAAGCCAAGCCAAGCCAAGCCAAGCCAAGCCAAGCCAAGCCAAGCCAAGCCAAGCCAAGCCAAGCCAAGCCAAGCCAAGCCAAGCCAAGCCAAGCCAAGCCAAGCCAAGCCAAGCCAAGCCAAGCCAAGCCAAGCCAAGCCAAGCCAAGCCAAGCCAAGCCAAGCCAAGCCAAGCCAAGCCAAGCCAAGCCAAGCCAAGCCAAGCCAAGCCAAGCCAAGCCAAGCCAAGCCAAGCCAAGCCAAGCCAAGCCAATACAATACAATACAATACAATACAAGCCAAGCCAAGCCAAGCCAAGCCAAGCCAAGCCAAGCCAAGACAAGCGCCAAGCCAAGCCAAGCCAAGCCAAGCCAAGCCAAGCCAAGCCAAGCCAAGCCAAGCCAAGCGCCAAGCCAAGCCAAGCCAAGCCAAGCCAAGCCAAGCCAAGGCAAGCCAAGCCAAGCCAACCCAAGCCAAGCCAAGCAGAGCCAAGCCAGGCCAAGCCAAGCCAAGCCCACCCAAGCCAAAACAAGCCCTGCCAGGCCCAGCCAAGCCGAACCGAGCCGAGCCGAGCCGAGCCAAGCCAAGCCAAGCCAAGCTAGGCCAACCCAAGCCAAGCCAAGCCAAGCCAAGCCAAGCCAAGCCAAACCAAGCCAAGCCAAGCCAAGCCAAGCCAAGCCAAGCCAAGCCAAGCCAAGCCAAGCCAAGCCAAGCCAAGCCAAGCCAAGCCAAGCCAAGCCAAGCCAAGCCAAGCCAAGCCAAGCCAAGCCAAGCCAAGCCAAGCCAAGCCAAGCCAAGCCAAGCCAAGCCAAGCCAAGCCAAGCCAAGCCAAGCCAAGCCAAGCCAAGCCAAGCCAAGCCAAGCCAAGCCAAGCCAAGCCAAGCCAAGCCAAGCCAAGCCAAGCCAAGCCAAGCCAAGCCAAGCCAAGCCAAGCCAAGCCAAGCCAAGCCAAGCCAAGCCAAGCCACGCCAAGCCAAGCCAAGCCACGCCAAGCCATCCCAGGCCAAGCCAAGCCAGGCCAGGCCAGGCCAGGCCAAGCCAACCCAAGCCAAGCCAAGCCAAGCCAAGCCAAGCCAAGCCAAGCCAAGCCAAGCCAAGCCAAGCCAAGCCAAGCCAAGCCAAGCCAAGCCAAGCCAAGCCAAGCCAAGCCAAGCCAAGCCAAGCCAAGCCAAGCCAAGCCAAGCCAAGCCAAGCCAAGCCAAGCCAAGCCAAGCCAAGCCAAGCCAAGCCAAGCCAAGCCAAGCCAAGCCAAGCCAAGCCAAGCCAAGCCAAGCCAAGCCAAGCCAAGCCAAGCCAAGCCAAGCCAAGCCAAGCCAAGCCAAGCCAAGCCAAGCCAGCCAAGCCAAGCCAAGCCAAGCCAAGCCAAGCCAAGCCAAGCCAAGCCAAGCCAAGCCAAGCCAAGCCAAGCCAAGCCAAGCCAAGCCAAGCCAAGCCAAGCCAAGCCAAGCCAAGCCAAGCCAAGCCAAGCCAAGCCAAGCCAAGCCAAGCCAAGCCAAGCCAAGCCAAGCCAAGCCAAGCCAAGCCAAGCCAAGCCAAGCCAAGCCAAGCCAAGCCAAGCCAAGCCAAGCCAAGCCAAGCCAAGCCAAGCCAAGCCAGCCAAGCCAAGCCAAGCCAAGCCAAGCCAAGCCAAGCCAAGCCAAGCCAAGCCAAGCCAAGCCAAGCCAAGCCAAGCCAAGCCAAGCCAAGCCAAGCCAAGCCAAGCCAAGCCAAGCCAAGCCAAGCCAAGCCAAGCCAAGCCAAGCCAAGCCAAGCCAAGCCAAGCCAAGCCAAGCCAAGCCAAGCCAAGCCAAGCCAAGCCAAGCCAAGCCAAGCCAAGCCAAGCCAAGCCAAGCCAAGCCAAGCCAAGCCAAGCCAAGCCAAGCCAAGCCAAGCCAAGCCAAGCCAAGCCAAGCCAAGCCAAGCCAAGCCAAGCCAAGCCAAGCCAAGCCAAGCCAAGCCAAGCCAAGCCAAGCCAAGCCAAGCCAAGCCAAGCCAAGCCAAGCCAAGCCAAGCCAAGCCAAGCCAAGCCAAGCCAAGCCAAGCCAAGCCAAGCCAAGGTAAGCCAAGCCAAGCCAAGCCAACACAAGCCAAGCCAAGCCAACACAAGCCAAGCCAAGCCAAGCCAAGCCAAGCCAAGCCAAGCCAAGCCAAGCCAAGCCACGCCAAGCCAAGCCAAGCCACGCCAAGCCATCCCAGGCCAAGCCAAGCCAGGCCAGGCCAGGCCAGGCCAAGCCAACCCAAGCCAAGCCAAGCCAAGCCAAGCCAAGCCAAGCCAAGCCAAGCCAAGCCAAGCCAAGCCAAGCCAAGCCGAGCCGAGCCAAGCCAAGCCAAGCCAAGCCAAGCCAAGCCAAGCCAAGCCAAGCCAAGCCAAGCCAAGCCAAGCCAAGCCAAGCCAAGCCAAGCCACGCCACGCCAGGCCAGGCCAGGCCAGGCCAAGCCAAGCCAAGCCACGCCAAGCCAAGCCAAGCCACGCCAAGCCATCCCAGGCCAAGCCAAGCCAAGCCAAGCCAAGCCAAGCCAAGCCAAGCCAAGCCAAGCCAAGCCAAGCCAAGCCAAGCCAAGCCAAGCCAAGCCAAGCCAAGCCAAGCCAAGCCAAGCCAAGCCAAGCCACGCCACGCCAGGCCAGGCCAGGCCAGGCCAAGCCAAGCCAAGCCACGCCAAGCCAAGCCAAGCCACGCCAAGCCATCCCAGGCCAAGCCAAGCCAAGCCAAGCCAAGCCAAGCCAAGCCAAGCCAAGCCAAGCCAAGCCAAGCCAAGCCAAGCCAAGCCAAGCCAAGCCAAGCCAAGCCAAGCCAAGCCAAGCCAAGCCAACACAAGCCAAGCCAAGCCAAGCCAAGCCAAGCCAAGCCAAGCCAAGCCAAGCCAAGCCAAGCCAAGCCAAGCCAAGCCAAGCCAAGCCAAGCCAAGCCAAGCCAAGCAAGCCAAGCCAAGCCAAGCCAAGCCAAGCCAAGCCAAGCCAAGCCAAGCCAAGCCAAGCCAAGCCAAGCCAAGCCAAGCCAAGCCAACCCAGGCCAGGCCAGGCCAGGCCAGGCCAGGCCAAGCCAAGCCCAGCCGAGCCGAGCCGAGCCGAGCCGAGCCGAGCCGAGCCGAGCCGAGCCGAGCCGAGCCGAGCCGAGCCGAGCCGAGCCGAGCCGAGCCGAGCCGAGCCGAGCCAAGACAAGCCCAGCCGAGCCAAGCCAAGACAAGCCAAACCAAGACAAGCCAAGCCAAGCCAAGACAAGCCAGTCCAAGCGAAGCCAAGCCAAGCCCAAGACAAGCCAAGCCAAGCCAAGCAGAGCCAAGCCAGGCCAAGCCAAGCCAAGCCCACCCAAGCCAAAACAAGCCCTGCCAGGCCCAGCCAAGCCGAACCGAGCCGAGCCGAGCCGAGCCAAGCCAAGCCAAGCCAAGCTAGGCCAACCCAAGCCAAGCCAAGCCAAGCCAAGCCAAGCCAAGCCAAACCAAGCCAAGCCAAGCCAAGCCAAGCCAAGCCAAGCCAAGCCAAGCCAAGCCAAGCCAAGCCAAGCCAAGCCAAGCCAAGCCAAGCCAAGCCAAGCCAAGCCAAGCCAAGCCAAGCCAAGCCAAGCCAAGCCAAGCCAAGCCAAGCCAAGCCAAGCCAAGCCAAGCCAAGCCAAGCCAAGCCAAGCCAAGCCAAGCCAAGCCAAGCCAAGCCAAGCCAAGCCAAGCCAAGCCAAGCCAAGCCAAGCCAAGCCAAGCCAAGCCAAGCCAAGCCAAGCCAAGCCAAGCCAAGCCAAGCCAAGCCAAGCCAAGCCAAGCCAAGCCAAGCCAAGCCAAGCCAAGCCAAGCCAAGCCAAGCCAAGCCAAGCCAAGCCAAGCCAAGCCAAGCCAAGCCAAGCCAAGCCAAGCCAAGCCAAGCCAAGCCAAGCCAAGCCAAGCCAAGCCACGCCAAGCCAAGCCAAGCCACGCCAAGCCATCCCAGGCCAAGCCAAGCCAGGCCAGGCCAGGCCAGGCCAAGCCAACCCAAGCCAAGCCAAGCCAAGCCAAGCCAAGCCAAGCCAAGCCAAGCCAAGCCAAGCCAAGCCAAGCCAAGCCAAGCCAAGCCAAGCCAAGCCAAGCCAAGCCAAGCCAAGCCAAGCCAAGCCAAGCCAAGCCAAGCCAAGCCAAGCCAAGCCAAGCCAAGCCAAGCCAAGCCAAGCCAAGCCAAGCCAAGCCAAGCCAAGCCAAGCCAAGCCAAGCCAAGCCAAGCCAAGCCAAGCCAAGCCAAGCCAAGCCAAGCCAAGCCAAGCCAAGCCAAGCCAAGCCAAGCCAAGCCAAGCCAAGCCAAGCCAAGCCAAGCCAAGCCAAGCCAAGCCAAGCCAAGCCAAGCCAAGCCAAGCCAAGCCAAGCCAAGCCAAGCCAAGCCAAGCCAAGCCAAGCCAAGCCAAGCCAAGCCAAGCCAAGCCAAGCCAAGCCAAGCCAAGCCAAGCCAAGCCAAGCCAAGCCAAGCCAAGCCAAGCCAAGCCAAGCCAAGCCAAGCCAAGCCAAGCCAAGCCAAGCCAAGCCAAGCCAAGCCAAGCCAAGCCAAGCCAAGCCAAGCCAAGCCAAGCCAAGCCAAGCCAAGCCAAGCCAAGCCAAGCCAAGCCAAGCCAAGCCAAGCCAAGCCAAGCCAAGCCAAGCAAGCCAAGCCAAGCCAAGCCAAGCCAAGCCAAGCCAAGCCAAGCCAAGCCAAGCCAAGCCAAGCCAAGCCAAGCCAAGCCAAGCCAAGCCAAGCCAAGCCAAGCCAAGCCAAGCCAAGCCAAGCCAAGCCAAGCCAAGCCAAGCCAAGCCAAGCCAAGCCAAGCCAAGCCAAGCCAAGCCAAGCCAAGCCAAGCCAAGCCAAGCCAAGCCAAGCCAAGCCAAGCCAAGCCAAGCCAAGCCAAGCCAAGCCAAGCCAAGCCAAGCCAAGCCAAGCCAAGCCAAGCCAAGCCAAGCCAAGCCAAGCCAAGCCAAGCCAAGCCAAGCCAAGCCAAGCCAAGCCAAGCCAAGCCAAGCCAAGCCAAGCCAAGCCAAGCCAAGCCAAGCCAAGCCAAGCCAAGCCAAGCCAAGCCAAGCCAAGCCAAGCCAAGCCAAGCCAAGCCAAGCCAAGCCAAGCCAAGCCAAGCCAAGCCAAGCCAAGCCAAGCCAAGCCAAGCCAAGCCAAGCCAAGCCAAGCCAAGCCAAGCCAAGCCAAGCCAAGCCAAGCCAAGCCAAGCCAAGCCAAGCCAAGCCAAGCCAAGCCAAGGTAAGCCAAGCCAAGCCAAGCCAACACAAGCCAAGCCAAGCCAACACAAGCCAAGCCAAGCCAAGCCAAGCCAAGCCAAGCCAAGCCAAGCCAAGCCAAGCCACGCCAAGCCAAGCCAAGCCACGCCAAGCCATCCCAGGCCAAGCCAAGCCAGGCCAGGCCAGGCCAGGCCAAGCCAACCCAAGCCAAGCCAAGCCAAGCCAAGCCAAGCCAAGCCAAGCCAAGCCAAGCCAAGCCAAGCCAAGCCGAGCCGAGCCAAGCCAAGCCAAGCCAAGCCAAGCCAAGCCAAGCCAAGCCAAGCCAAGCCAAGCCAAGCCAAGCCAAGCCAAGCCAAGCCACGCCACGCCAGGCCAGGCCAGGCCAGGCCAAGCCAAGCCAAGCCACGCCAAGCCAAGCCAAGCCACGCCAAGCCATCCCAGGCCAAGCCAAGCCAAGCCAAGCCAAGCCAAGCCAAGCCAAGCCAAGCCAAGCCAAGCCAAGCCAAGCCAAGCCAAGCCAAGCCAAGCAAGCCAAGCCAAGCCAAGCCAAGCCAAGCCAAGCCAAGCCAAGCCAAGCCAAGCCAAGCCAAGCCAAGCCAAGCCAAGCCAAGCCAAGCCAAGCCAAGCCAAGCCAAGCCAAGCCAAGCCAAGCCAAGCCAAGCCAAGCCAAGCCAAGCCAAGCCAAGCCAAGCCAAGCCAAGCCAAGCCAAGCCAAGCCAAGCCAAGCCAAGCCAAGCCAAGCCAAGCCAAGCCAAGCCAAGCCAAGCCAAGCCAAGCCAAGCCAAGCCAAGCCAAGCCAAGCCAAGCCAAGCCAAGCCAAGCCAAGCCAAGCCAAGCCAAGCCAAGCCAAGCCAAGCCAAGCCAAGCCAAGCCAAGCCAAGCCAAGCCAAGCCAAGCCAAGCCAAGCCAAGCCAAGCCAAGCCAAGCCAAGCCAAGCCAAGCCAAGCCAAGCCAAGCCAAGCCAAGCCAAGCCAAGCCAAGCCAAGCCAAGCCAAGCCAAGCCAAGCCAAGCCAAGCCAAGCCAAGCCAAGCCAAGCCAAGCCAAGCCAAGCCAAGCCAAGCCAAGCCAAGCCAAGCCAAGCCAAGCCAAGCCAAGCCAAGCCAAGCCAAGCCAAGCCAAGCCAAGCCAAGCCAAGCCAAGCCAAGCCAAGCCAAGCCAAGCCAAGCCAAGCCAAGCCAAGCCAAGCCAAGCCAAGCCAAGCCAAGCCAAGCCAAGCCAAGCCAAGCCAAGCCAAGCCAAGCCAAGCCAAGCCAAGCCAAGCCAAGCCAAGCCAAGCCAAGCCAAGCCAAGCCAAGCCAAGCCAAGCCAAGCCAAGCCAAGCCAAGCCAAGCCAAGCCAAGCCAAGCCAAGCCAAGCCAAGCCAAGCCAAGCCAAGCCAAGCCAAGCCAAGCCAAGCCAAGCCAAGCCAAGCCAAGCCAAGCCAAGCCAAGCCAAGCCAAGCCAAGCCAAGCCAAGCCAAGCCAAGCCAAGCCAAGCCAAGCCAAGCCAAGCCAAGCCAAGCCAAGCCAAGCCAAGCCAAGCCAAGCCAACACAAGCCAAGCCAAGCCAAGCCAAGCCAAGCCAAGCCAAGCCAAGCCAAGCCAAGCCAAGCCAAGCCAAGCCAAGCCAAGCCAAGCCAAGCCAAGCCAAGCCAAGCCAAGCCAAGCCAAGCCAAGCCAAGCCAAGCCAAGCCAAGCCAAGCCAAGCCAAGCCAAGCCAAGCCAAGCCAAGCCAAGCCAAGCCAAGCCAAGCCAAGCCAAGCCAAGCCAAGCCAAGCCAAGCCAAGCCAAGCCAAGCCAAGCCAAGCCAAGCCAAGCCAAGCCAAGCCAAGCCAAGCCAAGCCAAGCCAAGCCAAGCCAAGCCAAGCCAAGCCAAGTTAAGCCAAGCCAAGCCAAGCCAAGCCAAGCCACGCCAAGCCAAGCCAAGCCACGCCAAGCCATCCCAGGCCAAGCCAAGCCAGGCCAGGCCAGGCCAGGCCAAGCCAACCCAAGCCAAGCCAAGCCAAGCCAAGCCAAGCCAAGCCAAGCCAAGCCAAGCCAAGCCAAGCCAAGCCAAGCCAAGCCAAGCCAAGCCAAGCCAAGCCAAGCCAAGCCAAGCCAAGCCAAGCCAAGCCAAGCCAAGCCACGCCACGCCACGCCACGCCACGCCAAGCCAAGCCAAGCCAAGCCAAGCCAAGCCAAGCTAAGCCAAGCCAAGCCAAGCCAAGCCAAGCCAAGCCAAGCCAAGCCAAGCCAAGCCAAGCCAAGCCACGCCACGCCACGCCACGCCACGCCAAGCCAAGCCAAGCCAAGCCAAGCCAAGCCAAGCCAAGCCAAGCCAAGCCAAGCCAAGCTAAGCCAAGCCACGCCAGGCCAGGCCAGGCCAGGCCAGGCCAGGCCAGGCCAGGCCAGGCCAGGCCAAGCCAAGCCAAGCCAAGCCAAGCCAAGCCAAGCCAAGCCAAGCCAAGCCAAGCCAACACAAGCCAAGCCAAGCCGAGCCGAGCCGAGCCGAGCCGAGCCGAGCCGAGCCGAGCCCCGCCACGCCACGCCACGCCACGCCAAGCCAAGCCAAGCCAAGCCAAGCCAAGCCAAGCCAAGCCAAGCCAAGCCAAGCCAAGCCAAGCCAAGCCAAGCCACGCCACGCCACGCCAGGCCAGGCCAGGCCAGGCCAGGCCAGGCCAGGCCACGCCAAGCCAAGCCAAGGCAAGCCAAGCCAAGACAAGCAAGCCAAGCCAAGCCAAGCCAAGCCAAGCCAAGCCAAGCCAAGCCAAGCCAAGCCAAGACAAGCCAAGCCAAGCCAACCCAGGCCAGGCCAGGCCAGGCCAGGCCAAGCCAGGCCACGCCAAGCCAAGCGAAGCCACGCCAAGCCAAGCCAAGGCAAGCCAAGCCAAGACAAGCAAGCCAAGCCAAGCCAAGCCAAGACAAGCCAAGCCAAGCCAAGCCAAGCCAAGCCAGGCCAGGCCAGGCCAGGCCAAGCCAGGCCACGCCAAGCCACGCCAAGCCAAGCCAAGGCAAGCCAAGCCAAGACAAGCAAGCCAAGCCAAGCCAAGCCAAAACAAGCCCTGCCAGGCTCAGCCAAGCCGAGCCGAGCCGAGCCGAGCCGAGCCAAGCCAAGCCAAGCCAAGCTAGGCCAACCCAAGCCAAGCCAAGCCAAGCCAAGCCAAGCCAAGCCAAGCCAAACCAAGCCAAGCCAAACCAAGCCAAGCCAAGCCAACCCAAGCCAGGCCAAGCCAAGCCAAGCCAAGCCAAGCCAAGCCAAGCTAGGCCAACCCAAGCCAAGCCAAGCCAAGCCAAGCCAAGCCAAGCTAGGACAACCCAAGCCAAGCCAAGCCAAGCCAAGCCAAGCCAAGCCAAGCCAAACCAAGCCAAGCCAAGCCAAGCCAAGCCAAGCCAAGCCAAGCCAAGCCACGCCAGGCCAGGCCAGGCCAGGCCAGGTCAGGCCACGCCAAGCCAAGCCAAGCCAAGCCAAGCCAAGCCAAGCCAAGCCAAGCCAAGCCAAGCCAATCCAAGCCAAGCCAACCCAGGCCAGGCCAAGCCATGCCAAGCCAAGCCAAGCCAAGCCAAGCCAAGCCAAGCCAAGCCAAGCCAAGCCAAGCCAAGCCAAGCCAAGCCAAGCCACGCCACGCCAAGCCAAGCCAAGCCAAGCCAAGCCAAGCCAAGACAAGCCAAGCCAAGCCAAGCCAATCCAAGAGAAGCCAACCCAAGCCAAGCCAAGCCAAGCCAAGCGAAGACAAGCCAACCCAAGCCAACCCAAGCCATGCCAAGCCAAGCCAAGCCAAGCCAAGCCAAGCCAAGCCAATCCAAGAGAAGCCAAGCCAAGCCAAGCCAAGCCAAGCCAAGCCAAGCCAAGCCAAGCCAAGCCAAGCCAAGCCAAGCCAAGCCAAGCCAAGCCAAGCCAAGCCAAGCCAAGCCAAGCCAAGCCAAGCCAAGCCAAGCCAAGCCAAGCCAAGCCAAGCCAAGCCAAGCCAAGCCAAGCCAAGCCAAGCCAAGCCAAGCCAAGCCAAGCCAAGCCAAGCCAAGCCAAGCCAAGCCAAGCCAAGCCAAGCCAAGCCAAGCCAAGCCAAGCCAAGCCAAGCCAAGCCAAGCCAAGCCAAGCCAAGCCAAGCCAAGCCAAGCCAAGCCAAGCCAAGCCAAGCCAAGCCAAGCCAAGCCAAGCCAAGCCAAGCCAAGCCAAGCCAAGCCAAGCCAAGCCAAGCCAAGCCAAGCCAAGCCAACACAAGCCAAGCCAAGCCAAGCCAAGCCAAGCCAAGCCAAGCCAAGCCAAGCCAAGCCAAGCCAAGCCAAGCCAAGCCAAGCCAAGCCAAGCCAAGCCAAGCCAAGCCAAGCCAAGCCAAGCCAAGCCAAGCCAAGCCAAGCCAAGCCAAGCCAAGCCAAGCCAAGCCAAGCCAAGCCAAGCCAAGCCAAGCCAAGCCAAGCCAAGCCAAGCCAAGCCAAGCCAAGCCAAGCCAAGCCAAGCCAAGCCAAGCCAAGCCAAGCCAAGCCAAGCCAAGCCAAGCCAAGCCAAGCCAAGCCAAGCCAAGCCAAGCCAAGCCAAGCCAAGCCAAGCCAAGCCAAGCCAAGCCAAGCCAAGCCAAGCCAAGCCAAGTTAAGCCAAGCCAAGCCAAGCCAAGCCAAGCCACGCCAAGCCAAGCCAAGCCACGCCAAGCCATCCCAGGCCAAGCCAAGCCAGGCCAGGCCAGGCCAGGCCAAGCCAACCCAAGCCAAGCCAAGCCAAGCCAAGCCAAGCCAAGCCAAGCCAAGCCAAGCCAAGCCAAGCCAAGCCAAGCCAAGCCAAGCCAAGCCAAGCCAAGCCAAGCCAAGCCAAGCCAAGCCACGCCACGCCACGCCACGCCACGCCAAGCCAAGCCAAGCCAAGCCAAGCCAAGCCAAGCCAAGCCAAGCCAAGCCAAGCCAAGCCAAGCCAAGCCAAGCCAAGCCAAGCCAAGCCAAGCCAAGCCACGCCACGCCACGCCACGCCACGCCAAGCCAAGCCAAGCCAAGCCAAGCCAAGCCAAGCCAAGCCAAGCCAAGCCAAGCCAAGCTAAGCCAAGCCACGCCAGGCCAGGCCAGGCCAGGCCAGGCCAGGCCAGGCCAGGCCAGGCCAGGCCAAGCCAAGCCAAGCCAAGCCAAGCCAAGCCAAGCCAAGCCAAGCCAAGCCAAGCCAACACAAGCCAAGCCAAGCCGAGCCGAGCCGAGCCGAGCCGAGCCGAGCCCCGCCACGCCACGCCACGCCACGCCAAGCCAAGCCAAGCCAAGCCAAGCCAAGCCAAGCCAAGCCAAGCCAAGCCAAGCCAAGCCAAGCCAAGCCAAGCCAAGCCACGCCACGCCACGCCAGGCCAGGCCAGGCCAGGCCAGGCCAGGCCAGGCCACGCCAAGCCAAGCCAAGGCAAGCCAAGCCAAGACAAGCAAGCCAAGCCAAGCCAAGCCAAGCCAAGCCAAGCCAAGCCAAGCCAAGCCAAGCCAAGACAAGCCAAGCCAAGCCAACCCAGGCCAGGCCAGGCCAGGCCAGGCCAAGCCAGGCCACGCCAAGCCAAGCGAAGCCACGCCAAGCCAAGCCAAGGCAAGCCAAGCCAAGACAAGCAAGCCAAGCCAAGCCAAGCCAAGACAAGCCAAGCCAAGCCAAGCCAAGCCAAGCCAGGCCAGGCCAGGCCAGGCCAAGCCAGGCCACGCCAAGCCACGCCAAGCCAAGCCAAGGCAAGCCAAGCCAAGACAAGCAAGCCAAGCCAAGCCATGCCAAAACAAGCCCTGCCAGGCTCAGCCAAGCCGAGCCGAGCCGAGCCGAGCCGAGCCAAAGGCCAACCCAAGCCAAGCCAAGCCAAGCCAAGCCAAGCCAAGCCAAGCCAAACCAAGCCAAGCCAAACCAAGCCAAGCCAAGCCAACCCAAGCCAGGCCAAGCCAAGCCAAGCCAAGCCAAGCCAAGCCAAGCTAGGCCAACCCAAGCCAAGCCAAGCCAAGCCAAGCCAAGCCAAGCTAGGACAACCCAAGCCAAGCCAAGCCAAGCCAAGCCAAGCCAAGCCAAGCCAAACCAAGCCAAGCCAAGCCAAGCCAAGCCAAGCCAAGCCAAGCCAAGCCACGCCAGGCCAGGCCAGGCCAGGCCAGGTCAGGCCACGCCAAGCCAAGCCAAGCCAAGCCAAGCCAAGCCAAGCCAAGCCAAGCCAAGCCAAGCCAATCCAAGCCAAGCCAACCCAGGCCAGGCCAAGCCATGCCAAGCCAAGCCAAGCCAAGCCAAGCCAAGCCAAGCCAAGCCAAGCCAAGCCAAGCCAAGCCAAGCCAAGCCAAGCCACGCCACGCCAAGCCAAGCCAAGCCAAGCCAAGCCAAGCCAAGACAAGCCAAGCCAAGCCAAGCCAATCCAAGAGAAGCCAACCCAAGCCAAGCCAAGCCAAGCCAAGCGAAGACAAGCCAACCCAAGCCAACCCAAGCCATGCCAAGCCAAGCCAAGCCAAGCCAAGCAGCCAAGCCAAGCCAATCCAAGAGAAGCCAAGCCAAGCCAAGCCAAGCCAAGCCAAGCCAAGCCAAGCCAAGCCAAGCCAAGCCAAGCCAAGCCAAGCCAAGCCAAGCCAAGCCAAGCCAAGCCAAGCCAAGCCAAGCCAAGCCAAGCCAAGCCAAGCCAAGCCAAGCCAAGCCAAGCCAAGCCAAGCCAAGCCAAGCCAAGCCAAGCCAAGCCAAGCCAAGCCAAGCCAAGCCAAGCCAAGCCAAGCCAAGCCAAGCCAAGCCAAGCCAAGCCAAGCCAAGCCAAGCCAAGCCAAGCCAAGCCAAGCCAAGCCAAGCCAAGCCAAGCCAAGCCAAGCCAAGCCAAGCCAAGCCAAGCCAAGCCAAGCCAAGCCAAGCCAACACAAGCCAAGCCAAGCCAAGCCAAGCCAAGCCAAGCCAAGCCAAGCCAAGCCAAGCCAAGCCAAGCCAAGCCAAGCCAAGCCAAGCCAAGCCAAGCCAAGCCAAGCCAAGCCAAGCCAAGCCAAGCCAAGCCAAGCCAAGCCAAGCCAAGCCAAGCCAAGCCAAGCCAAGCCAAGCCAAGCCAAGCCAAGCCAAGCCAAGCCAAGCCAAGCCAAGCCAAGCCAAGCCAAGCCAAGCCAAGCCAAGCCAAGCCAAGCCAAGCCAAGCCAAGCCAAGCCAAGCCAAGCCAAGCCAAGCCAAGCCAAGCCAAGCCAAGCCAAGCCAAGCCAAGCCAAGCCAAGCCAAGCCAAGCCAAGCCAAGCCAAGCCAAGCCAAGCCAAGCCAAGCCAAGCCAAGCCAAGCCAAGCCAAGCCAAGCCAAGCCAAGCCAAGCCAAGCCAAGCCAAGCCAAGCCAAGCCAAGCCAAGCCAAGCCAAGCCAAGCCAAGCCAAGCCAAGCCAAGCCAAGCCAAGCCAAGCCAAGCCAAGCCAAGCCAAGCCAAGCCAAGCCAAGCCAAGCCAAGCCAAGCCAAGCCAAGCCAAGCCAAGCCAAGCCAAGCCAAGCCAAGCCAAGCCAAGCCATGCCAAGCCAAGCCAAGCCAAGCCAAGCCAAGCCAAGCCAAGCCAAGCCAAGCCAAGCCAAGCCAAGCCAAGCCAAGCCAAGCCAAGCCAAGCCAAGCCAAGCCAAGCCAAGCCAAGCCAAGCCAAGCCAAGCCAAGCCAAGCCAAGCCAAGCCAAGCCAAGCCAAGCCAAGCCAAGCCAAGCCAAGCCAAGCCAAGCCAAGCCAAGCCAAGCCAAGCCAAGCCAAGCCAAGCCAAGCCAAGCCAAGCCAAGCCAAGCCAAGCCAAGCCAAGCCAAGCCAAGCCAAGCCAAGCCAAGCCAAGCCAAGCCAAGCCAAGCCAAGCCAAGCCAAGCCAAGCCAAGCCAAGCCAAGCCAAGCCAAGCCAAGCCAAGCCAAGCCAAGCCAAGCCAAGCCAAGCCAAGCCAAGCCAAGCCAAGCCAAGCCAAGCCAAGCCAAGCCAAGCCAAGCCAAGCCAAGCCAAGCCAAGCCAAGCCAAGCCAAGCCAAGCCAACACAAGCCAAGCCAAGCCAAGCCAGGCCAAGCCAAGCCAAGCCAAGCCAAGCCAAGCCAAGCCAAGCCAAGCCAAGCCAAGCCAAGCCAAGCCAAGCCAAGCCAAGCCAAGCCAAGCCAAGCCAAGCCAAGCCAAGCCAAGCCAAGCCAAGCCAAGCCAAGCCAAGCCAAGCCAAGCCAAGCCAAGCCAAGCCAAGCCAAGCCAAGCCAAGCCAAGCCAAGCCAAGCCAAGCCAAGCCAAGCCAAGCCAAGCCAAGCCAAGCCAAGCCAAGCCAAGCCAAGCCAAGCCAAGCCAAGCCAAGCCAAGCCAAGTTAAGCCAAGCCAAGCCAAGCCAAGCCAAGCCACGCCAAGCCAAGCCAAGCCACGCCAAGCCATCCCAGGCCAAGCCAAGCCAGGCCAGGCCAGGCCAGGCCAAGCCAACCCAAGCCAAGCCAAGCCAAGCCAAGCCAAGCCAAGCCAAGCTAAGCCAAGCCAAGCCAAGCCAAGCCAAGCCAAGCCAAGCCAAGCCAAGCCAAGCCAAGCCAAGCCAAGCCAAGCCAAGCCAAGCCAAGCCAAGCCACGCCACGCCACGCCACGCCACGCCAAGCCAAGCCAAGCCAAGCCAAGCCAAGCCAAGCCAAGCCAAGCCAAGCCAAGCCAAGCCAAGCCAAGCCAAGCCAAGCCAAGCCAAGCCAAGCCAAGCCACGCCACGCCACGCCACGCCACGCCAAGCCAAGCCAAGCCAAGCCAAGCCAAGCCAAGCCAAGCCAAGCCAAGCCAAGCCAAGCTAAGCCAAGCCACGCCAGGCCAGGCCAGGCCAGGCCAGGCCAGGCCAGGCCAGGCCAGGCCAGGCCAAGCCAAGCCAAGCCAAGCCAAGCCAAGCCAAGCCAAGCCAAGCCAAGCCAAGCCAACACAAGCCAAGCCAAGCCGAGCCGAGCCGAGCCGAGCCGAGCCGAGCCGAGCCGAGCCCCGCCACGCCACGCCACGCCACGCCAAGCCAAGCCAAGCCAAGCCAAGCCAAGCCAAGCCAAGCCAAGCCAAGCCAAGCCAAGCCAAGCCAAGCCAAGCCAAGCCACGCCACGCCACGCCAGGCCAGGCCAGGCCAGGCCAGGCCAGGCCAGGCCACGCCAAGCCAAGCCAAGGCAAGCCAAGCCAAGACAAGCAAGCCAAGCCAAGCCAAGCCAAGCCAAGCCAAGCCAAGCCAAGCCAAGCCAAGCCAAGACAAGCCAAGCCAAGCCAACCCAGGCCAGGCCAGGCCAGGCCAGGCCAAGCCAGGCCACGCCAAGCCAAGCGAAGCCACGCCAAGCCAAGCCAAGGCAAGCCAAGCCAAGACAAGCAAGCCAAGCCAAGCCAAGCCAAGACAAGCCAAGCCAAGCCAAGCCAAGCCAAGCCAGGCCAGGCCAGGCCAGGCCAAGCCAGGCCACGCCAAGCCACGCCAAGCCAAGCCAAGGCAAGCCAAGCCAAGACAAGCAAGCCAAGCCAAGCCAAGCCAAAACAAGCCCTGCCAGGCTCAGCCAAGCCGAGCCGAGCCGAGCCGAGCCGAGCCAAGCCAAGCCAAGCCAAGCTAGGCCAACCCAAGCCAAGCCAAGCCAAGCCAAGCCAAGCCAAGCCAAGCCAAACCAAGCCAAGCCAAACCAAGCCAAGCCAAGCCAACCCAAGCCAGGCCAAGCCAAGCCAAGCCAAGCCAAGCCAAGCCAAGCTAGGCCAACCCAAGCCAAGCCAAGCCAAGCCAAGCCAAGCCAAGCTAGGACAACCCAAGCCAAGCCAAGCCAAGCCAAGCCAAGCCAAGCCAAGCCAAACCAAGCCAAGCCAAGCCAAGCCAAGCCAAGCCAAGCCAAGCCAAGCCACGCCAGGCCAGGCCAGGCCAGGCCAGGTCAGGCCACGCCAAGCCAAGCCAAGCCAAGCCAAGCCAAGCCAAGCCAAGCCAAGCCAAGCCAAGCCAATCCAAGCCAAGCCAACCCAGGCCAGGCCAAGCCATGCCAAGCCAAGCCAAGCCAAGCCAAGCCAAGCCAAGCCAAGCCAAGCCAAGCCAAGCCAAGCCAAGCCAAGCCAAGCCACGCCACGCCAAGCCAAGCCAAGCCAAGCCAAGCCAAGCCAAGACAAGCCAAGCCAAGCCAAGCCAATCCAAGAGAAGCCAACCCAAGCCAAGCCAAGCCAAGCCAAGCGAAGACAAGCCAACCCAAGCCAACCCAAGCCATGCCAAGCCAAGCCAAGCCAAGCCAAGCCAAGCCAAGCCAATCCAAGAGAAGCCAAGCCAAGCCAAGCCAAGCCAAGCCAAGCCAAGCCAAGCCAAGCCAAGCCAAGCCAAGCCAAGCCAAGCCAAGCCAAGCCAAGCCAAGCCAAGCCAAGCCAAGCCAAGCCAAGCCAAGCCAAGCCAAGCCAAGCCAAGCCAAGCCAAGCCAAGCCAAGCCAAGCCAAGCCAAGCCAAGCCAAGCCAAGCCAAGCCAAGCCAAGCCAAGCCAAGCCAAGCCAAGCCAAGCCAAGCCAAGCCAAGCCAAGCCAAGCCAAGCCAAGCCAAGCCAAGCCAAGCCAAGCCAAGCCAAGCCAAGCCTAGCCAAGCCAAGCCAAGCCAAGCCAAGCCAAGCCAAGCCAAGCCAAGCCAAGCCAAGCCAAGCCAAGCCAAGCCAAGCCAAGCCAAGCCAAGCCAAGCCAAGCCAAGCCAAGCCAAGCCAAGCCAAGCCAACACAAGCCAAGCCAAGCCAAGCCAAGCCAAGCCAAGCCAAGCCAAGCCAAGCCAAGCCAAGCCAAGCCAAGCCAAGCCAAGCCAAGCCAAGCCAAGCCAAGCCAAGCCAAGCCAAGCCAAGCCAAGCCAAGCCAAGCCAAGCCAAGCCAAGCCAAGCCAAGCCAAGCCAAGCCAAGCCAAGCCAAGCCAAGCCAAGCCAAGCCAAGCCAAGCCAAGCCAAGCCAAGCCAAGCCAAGCCAAGCCAAGCCAAGCCAAGCCAAGCCAAGCCAAGCCAAGCCAAGCCAAGCCAAGCCAAGCCAAGCCAAGCCAAGCCAAGCCAAGCCAAGCCAAGCCAAGCCAAGCCAAGCCAAGCCAAGTTAAGCCAAGCCAAGCCAAGCCAAGCCAAGCCACGCCAAGCCAAGCCAAGCCACGCCAAGCCATCCCAGGCCAAGCCAAGCCAGGCCAGGCCAGGCCAGGCCAAGCCAACCCAAGCCAAGCCAAGCCAAGCCAAGCCAAGCCAAGCCAAGCCAAGCCAAGCCAAGCCAAGCCAAGCCAAGCCAAGCCAAGCCAAGCCAAGCCAAGCCAAGCCAAGCCAAGCCAAGCCACGCCACGCCACGCCACGCCACGCCAAGCCAAGCCAAGCCAAGCCAAGCCAAGCCAAGCCAAGCCAAGCCAAGCCAAGCCAAGCCAAGCCAAGCCAAGCCAAGCCAAGCCAAGCCAAGCCAAGCCACGCCACGCCACGCCACGCCACGCCAAGCCAAGCCAAGCCAAGCCAAGCCAAGCCAAGCCAAGCCAAGCCAAGCCAAGCCAAGCTAAGCCAAGCCACGCCAGGCCAGGCCAGGCCAGGCCAGGCCAGGCCAGGCCAGGCCAGGCCAGGCCAAGCCAAGCCAAGCCAAGCCAAGCCAAGCCAAGCCAAGCCAAGCCAAGCCAAGCCAACACAAGCCAAGCCAAGCCGAGCCGAGCCGAGCCGAGCCGAGCCGAGCCCCGCCACGCCACGCCACGCCACGCCAAGCCAAGCCAAGCCAAGCCAAGCCAAGCCAAGCCAAGCCAAGCCAAGCCAAGCCAAGCCAAGCCAAGCCAAGCCAAGCCACGCCACGCCACGCCAGGCCAGGCCAGGCCAGGCCAGGCCAGGCCAGGCCACGCCAAGCCAAGCCAAGGCAAGCCAAGCCAAGACAAGCAAGCCAAGCCAAGCCAAGCCAAGCCAAGCCAAGCCAAGCCAAGCCAAGCCAAGCCAAGACAAGCCAAGCCAAGCCAACCCAGGCCAGGCCAGGCCAGGCCAGGCCAAGCCAGGCCACGCCAAGCCAAGCGAAGCCACGCCAAGCCAAGCCAAGGCAAGCCAAGCCAAGACAAGCAAGCCAAGCCAAGCCAAGCCAAGACAAGCCAAGCCAAGCCAAGCCAAGCCAAGCCAGGCCAGGCCAGGCCAGGCCAAGCCAGGCCACGCCAAGCCACGCCAAGCCAAGCCAAGGCAAGCCAAGCCAAGACAAGCAAGCCAAGCCAAGCCATGCCAAAACAAGCCCTGCCAGGCTCAGCCAAGCCGAGCCGAGCCGAGCCGAGCCGAGCCAAGCCAAGCCAAGCCAAGCTAGGCCAACCCAAGCCAAGCCAAGCCAAGCCAAGCCAAGCCAAGCCAAGCCAAACCAAGCCAAGCCAAACCAAGCCAAGCCAAGCCAACCCAAGCCAGGCCAAGCCAAGCCAAGCCAAGCCAAGCCAAGCCAAGCTAGGCCAACCCAAGCCAAGCCAAGCCAAGCCAAGCCAAGCCAAGCTAGGACAACCCAAGCCAAGCCAAGCCAAGCCAAGCCAAGCCAAGCCAAGCCAAACCAAGCCAAGCCAAGCCAAGCCAAGCCAAGCCAAGCCAAGCCAAGCCACGCCAGGCCAGGCCAGGCCAGGCCAGGTCAGGCCACGCCAAGCCAAGCCAAGCCAAGCCAAGCCAAGCCAAGCCAAGCCAAGCCAAGCCAAGCCAATCCAAGCCAAGCCAACCCAGGCCAGGCCAAGCCATGCCAAGCCAAGCCAAGCCAAGCCAAGCCAAGCCAAGCCAAGCCAAGCCAAGCCAAGCCAAGCCAAGCCAAGCCAAGCCACGCCACGCCAAGCCAAGCCAAGCCAAGCCAAGCCAAGCCAAGACAAGCCAAGCCAAGCCAAGCCAATCCAAGAGAAGCCAACCCAAGCCAAGCCAAGCCAAGCCAAGCGAAGACAAGCCAACCCAAGCCAACCCAAGCCATGCCAAGCCAAGCCAAGCCAAGCCAAGCCAAGCCAAGCCAATCCAAGAGAAGCCAAGCCAAGCCAAGCCAAGCCAAGCCAAGCCAAGCCAAGCCAAGCCAAGCCAAGCCAAGCCAAGCCAAGCCAAGCCAAGCCAAGCCAAGCCAAGCCAAGCCAAGCCAAGCCAAGCCAAGCCAAGCCAAGCCAAGCCAAGCCAAGCCAAGCCAAGCCAAGCCAAGCCAAGCCAAGCCAAGCCAAGCCAAGCCAAGCCAAGCCAAGCCAAGCCAAGCCAAGCCAAGCCAAGCCAAGCCAAGCCAAGCCAAGCCAAGCCAAGCCAAGCCAAGCCAAGCCAAGCCAAGCCAAGCCAAGCCAAGCCAAGCCAAGCCAAGCCAAGCCAAGCCAAGCCAAGCCAAGCCAAGCCAAGCCAAGCCAAGCCAAGCCAAGCCAAGCCAAGCCAAGCCAAGCCAAGCCAAGCCAAGCCAAGCCAAGCCAAGCCAAGCCAAGCCAAGCCAAGCCAAGCCAAGCCAAGCCAAGCCAAGCCAAGCTAAGCCAAGCCACGCCAGGCCAGGCCAGGCCAGGCCAGGCCAGGCCAGGCCAGGCCAGGCCAAGCCAAGCCAAGCCAAGCCAAGCCAAGCCAAGCCAAGCCAAGCCAAGCCAAGCCAACACAAGCCAAGCCAAGCCGAGCCGAGCCGAGCCGAGCCGAGCCGAGCCGAGCCGAGCCCCGCCACGCCACGCCACGCCACGCCAAGCCAAGCCAAGCCAAGCCAAGCCAAGCCAAGCCAAGCCAAGCCAAGCCAAGCCAAGCCAAGCCAAGCCAAGCCAAGCCAAGCCAAGCCAAGCCAAGCCAAGCCAAGCCACGCCACGCCAGGCCGGGCCAGGCCAGGCCAGGCCAGGCCAGGCCAGGCCAGGCCAGGCCAAGCCAAGCCAAGCCAAGCCAAGCCAAGCCAAGCCAAGCCAAGCCAAGCCAAGCCAAGCCAAGCCAAGCCAAGCCAAGCCAAGCCAAGCCAAGCCAAGCCAAGCCAAGCCAAGCCAAGCCAAGCCACGCCAAGCCATCCCAGGCCAAGCCAAGCCAGGCCAGGCCAGGCCAGGCCAAGCCAAACCAAGCCAAGCCAAGCCAAGCCAAGCCAAGCCAAGCCAAGCCAAGCCAAGCCAAGCCAAGCCAAGCCAAGCCAAGCCAAGCCAAGCCAAGCCAAGCCAAGCCAAGCCAAGCCAAGCCAAGCCAAGCCAAGCCAAGCCACGCCACGCCAGGCCGGGCCAGGCCAGGCCAGGCCAGGCCAGGCCAGGCCAGGCCAGGCCAAGCCAAGCCAAGCCAAGCCAAGCCAAGCCAAGCCAAGCCAAGCCAAGCCAAGCCAAGCCAAGCCAAGCCAAGCCAAGCCACGCCAAGCCAAGCCAAGCCAAGCCAAGCCAAGCCAAGCCAAGCCAAGCCAAGCCAAGCCAAGCCAAGCCAAGCCAAGCCAAGCCAAGCCAAGCCAAGCCAAGCCAAGCCAAGCCAAGCCAAGCCAACACAAGCCAAGCCAAGCCAAGCCAAGCCAAGCCAAGCCAAGCCAAGCCAAGCCAAGCCAAGCCAAGCCAAGCCAAGCCAAGCCAAGCCAAGACAAGCCAAGCCAAGCCAAGCCAATCCAAGAGAAGCCAACCCAAGCCAAGCCAAGCCAAGCCAAGCGAAGACAAGCCAACCCAAGCCAACCCAAGCCATGCCAAGCCAAGCCAAGCCAAGCCAAGCCAAGCCAAGCCAATCCAAGAGAAGCCAAGCCAAGCCAAGCCAAGCCAAGCCAAGCCAAGCCAAGACAAGCCAAGCCAAGCCAAGCCAAGCCAAGACAAGCCAAGCCAAGCCAAGCCAAGCCAAGCCAAGACAAGCCAAGCCAAGCCAAGCCAAGCCAAGCAAAGCCAAGCCAAGCCAAGCCAAGACAAGCCCAGCCGAGCCAAGCCAAGACAAGCCAAACCAAGACAAGCCAAGCCAAGCCAAGACAAGCCAAGCCAAGCCAACCCAGGCCAAACCAGGCCAGGCCAGGCCAAGCCAGGCCACGCCAAGCCAAGCGAAGCCACGCCAAGCCAAGCCAAGGCAAGCCAAGCCAAGACAAGCAAGCCAAGCCAAGCCAAGCCAAGCCAAGCCAAGCCAAGCCAAGCCAAGCCAAGCCAAGACAAGCCAAGCCAAGCCAACCCAGGCCAGGCCAGGCCAGGCCAGGCCAAGCCAGGCCACGCCAAGCCAAGCGAAGCCACGCCAAGCCAAGCCAAGGCAAGCCAAGCCAAGACAAGCAAGCCAAGCCAAGCCAAGCCAAGACAAGCCAAGCCAAGCCAAGCCAAGCCAAGCCAGGCCAGGCCAGGCCAGGCCAAGCCAGGCCACGCCAAGCCACGCCAAGCCAAGCCAAGGCAAGCCAAGCCAAGACAAGCAAGCCAAGCCAAGCCAAGCCAAAACAAGCCCTGCCAGGCTCAGCCAAGCCGAGCCGAGCCGAGCCGAGCCGAGCCAAGCCAAGCCAAGCCAAGCTAGGCCAACCCAAGCCAAGCCAAGCCAAGCCAAGCCAAGCCAAGCCAAGCCAAACCAAGCCAAGCCAAACCAAGCCAAGCCAAGCCAACCCAAGCCAGGCCAAGCCAAGCCAAGCCAAGCCAAGCCAAGCTAGGCCAACCCAAGCCAAGCCAAGCCAAGCCAAGCCAAGCCAAGCTAGGACAACCCAAGCCAAGCCAAGCCAAGCCAAGCCAAGCCAAGCCAAGCCAAACCAAGCCAAGCCAAGCCAAGCCAAGCCAAGCCAAGCCAAGCCAAGCCACGCCAGGCCAGGCCAGGCCAGGCCAGGTCAGGCCACGCCAAGCCAAGCCAAGCCAAGCCAAGCCAAGCCAAGCCAAGCCAAGCCAAGCCAAGCCAATCCAAGCCAAGCCAACCCAGGCCAGGCCAAGCCATGCCAAGCCAAGCCAAGCCAAGCCAAGCCAAGCCAAGCCAAGCCAAGCCAAGCCAAGCCAAGCCAAGCCAAGCCAAGCCACGCCACGCCAAGCCAAGCCAAGCCAAGCCAAGCCAAGACAAGCCAAGCCAAGCCAAGCCAATCCAAGAGAAGCCAACCCAAGCCAAGCCAAGCCAAGCGAAGACAAGCCAACCCAAGCCAACCCAAGCCATGCCAAGCCAAGCCAAGCCAAGCCAAGCCAAGCCAAGCCAATCCAAGAGAAGCCAAGCCAAGCCAAGCCAAGCCAAGCCAAGCCAAGCCAAGACAAGCCAAGCCAAGCCAAGCCAAGCCAAGACAAGCCAAGCCAAGCCAAGCCAAGCCAAGCCAAGACAAGCCAAGCCAAGCCAAGCCAAGCCAAGCCA
>CALNHX010011510.1:0-31539 GCA_940337035.1 Agriotes lineatus
GTGGATTATTAAACGAGGCGCAGCCTCCACACTTGTGAAAAAAAGTTGCACGTCTAACACTTGTGGTCTAAACAACTATTAGCTCCCAGAAAAAAACGTTTCCAAACAGAAAAAATTGTAATATTGAATCAAATTCAGCAATAGTTTACCAACAGTGTAAAAGGTGCTATAATTTTGAGTGACTGTAGTGTGTTGACTGTTAACAATCGTTTCTCATGTTAAAGTGACAAAAATTGTTTAAAATTTATACCTGAAGCCTTTGAAGTAAATCTGCAAAATCAAGGACAGCTGTGCTTGAAGTTCTGTCAAGGTTCTGAAAAAAGAAATTCATATTAAGACTGCTTGCCATTTATTTACTTACTGAAATATTATTAGGAACTTATGAACATCGTACTGCAATACGGCGTATCTGGCAGAAACACAAAGAACTTTACTAAGTTTGTTACAAATTGAAATTAAATGGCATTATAAGCGAAAATGACCCTGCATTATAATATTGATAGTCAAAATTGAGGAATCTACATCAATAAAAAACTTGAGTAGAACGATATAAATGAATACATTTTATGCATGCAGAGACCGATTTGACAAAGCATCGCTGCCCAGCAGAGTATGTTTCTCAAGGTTGCATATACCGGCAGCCACACTATATTATGATACATAACCACATATGGTACCTGAGAAGAAGTTTAGAGTATTTTAGGTTATATTACAGCTATATTGCAAGTAGGCTCTTCAATTATATAAACAAACTACTGTAATAGATTGTCTTAATAACGATTAGCAAATGGTACATACACAGTTTAGTTTTCGCTAATTCCTTATATCAACAACACTAATTGATGATTATTGATAATAAGTAACGATAACACAACACATGACCTACGGGCATAGAAATTGATACTCTACGAGTAACTGGAACGGCCTTGCTCGGTATAAACCAATGCACGTTTGTGGAGCAGGCGCACTAACGAAAGAGATAGCACTACTGCAGTATTTGTATTTCACTCCAACTCACAGTCATTTACGCGAGACGTATGCCAGATCAGCGAACCTATTTGATTTTTACCTGATTTTACCTAGTTCCAATCATTTCAAGGTGTAGAATCGGTGGTGGTTTGTTCGTTTGTTGTATAATAAAAGTTAAAAGTGAGACGAGCTTCGTGAAAGTATTTTAAACAATGAAAAACTAAGAAAATGCTGCTGTAAACCATTTCGGTGAAAAACTGCATTTATTTTCAGAAGATTTGCACGAACTTTAGCTAGTGAAGAATATTGTAAATATTTTCTTACAATGACGCATGCAGCACCATGGAAAACTGTATAATTTAAATTACATGAAAAACAAGCACCAATTAGGCATAAAATGTCAAAATTAATTTTATTTAAAAGCTGCTGTTTTTTTTGTATAGTATACGTATAGGTATTGTGTAATAAATATTAATAAACAATAAAGGTTACTATTTTTTGTTTTTACCTCCTTTTACGATAAAGGAAGTACCTATTGCATTCACCCCAAAAATTCGAAATTGAGTTTTCAACAGATCTTCACGTTTTAGAGTCCCCTGAACCCAAAAAAACATGATTTTGTTCATTGGTCTGTGTGTCTGTGTGTCAGTCTGTCTGTGAACAGAATATCTCAAAAACGAAAAAAGGTATGGCGTTGAAACTTCATATAAAAATTTCGTGTACTATGTAGATGCGACAGCATAACCGGAAGTATAATAATAACAAATGGCATTTATTGGAACAAATACATAACTACCCACATGTAGTATAAAGAAAAGAAAATATATCAGCAGTACGATAGTAATGAACAACCAACAGCATCACAGAGTTGCGCATTCGCTCCAACCAACGCAACGGGGCGAAGTTCAGATAACAATCCGAAGATAGGAATCTGCTCTTCCACTTAACCCCCTATATATATTATGTTATAATAGTATTCATAATAATACGAGAGCCAGCAGTAATTATTAATTGATATACTGATTTTAAATAAGTTTCCAATATGTGTGTAGATTTGAGAGTAATAGTTTAAGAGTAATAGTTTAAACGAGCAAAAAATTATATTAAGAACAGAATTGCCTAAACTTGATTATATTGATAACGCGATTTGAATTATACTATTTGATATTATAAATTTTAATGTTGTTTTTCGAACAAAATGTTAAAAAAATTGTTTTAAATTTATTTGGTGAACAATGCTTTAAATAACCTGGTAAGGCGTTATAAACTCTGGCTATATTATAAGAGAATGATCTTTCAAATAAGGCAGTTCTATGAAACGGCGGTGTTATTAAAAATGTATTCCGTACATTAAGATTATGGACATCAAATCTAAAATTTATTTTATTGTAAAGATAAGAAGGAATTTTATTAACAACAATTTTATGATATAAATTAGCAGCATGAAGCACCGTTCTATTTGTCCTATTTTCCACCCTATTTCAGTTAATTTGTGTGAGATATGTTCATGCTTTCAAATACCATAAATTAAACGCAGTCAGGAGTTTTGCATACGCTGAATTCTCTTAATATCACTGCTATCCAAACTAGGTCCATATACAGAATCGCAAAAGTTAAATTGTGACGGCACAAGTGATTCACACAGCACAGTTTTTATTTTTTTATTCAAGGAAAATCGGTTCTGAAAGATAATTTTTAAATTTAAATATGATTTTTGTAATTTGCTGGAAATATGTTCCTTAAATCTTAATTTATTATCGATGATAAGTCCTAGATTTTTACAAGAATCTTTAATTTCCAATGACATATCCCTTATTTTAATAGATATGTGATTAACATTGGCATCTCTAGTTTTTGCCCTACCAAATAACATCACATAACATTTACTTGCATTAATTTGTAGATTATGTTTTTCCGAATATTCTATAAGATTTTTAAAATCAGAATTAACTTCAGCATTGACATCATCTACTTTATCGGGATTAAATTTGATTAATAGTTGTGTGTCATCTGCATAAAAATGGTAATCACAAAATCTTAGAGATGTTTTTAAATTGAAGGTATAAATGATATATAACAAAGGCCCTAAAATTGATCCTTGAGAAACACCAAGTGTTAACGGCAAAGCTTTAGATTTTATTTTATTTAGTACAACTATTTGAGAGCGATTTGTAAGATAATTTTTTATGAATATTAGAGCTGTTATGTCAAAACCAATATAATCTAGGATACTCAACAGTACTTCATGGCTTATCGTGTCAAAAGCCCTCGAATAATCAAGCATTACTGCTAGAGATAATTCATTTTTATCAGCGGCAGCCAGAATATCATCAGTTATGTTTAAAAGAGACGTAGTGCAACTGAACCCCGATCTGAAGCCAGATTGGGTTTCAGGGAGTACACCATGATGATCAACATACTGACGAATCTGAACCGCCATAAGCTTTTCAAGCACTTTTGACAGACAAGGTAGAACACTAATAGGCCTAAGATCCTTATAATCAGTTGGTAATTTAACTTTAGGCACAGCAATAATGTGGGCAACTTTCCAGCTATCAGGAAAAGTAGAATGGAGTATACATTAGTTTAAAATATGGGTTATATATCGTACTAGATAAGGACAGCAATGACATAACATTCTTATACTAAGGCCATCAGCACCAACAGCGTTAGTCTTGATACCAAGAAGGACTCTTATTACACATTGGCGTAACTAGGATTTTTGGCTGGGGAGGGCCAGGCCCCCAACCAACCATCGTCGATACCTATGTGTACCTATGAAGACATGAATTTACATACCTTTTTCGCATAAATTTATTTGCCTGTTCTTTGACGCTGTTATGCGAGGGTAGCCCCGTAAATTTCTGCAATCCTATAAAACAAAGTTGTGTAGCCAAAATTTGTTTTTTAAAATATTCGCTCTTAAACTCTAAACATTTACATATTCGGTAAAACCAATTTGCAAAAAATAAACTCCACTCTTCTTGAGTCACTTGAGAAACAAGGTTATTGAAGCTTTCCACAGCATCTTCGGGAGTTCCAAATCGCACATCACACATTTTATCCTTTAATGAAGGAAATAGAAAATAATCGGACGATGCTAGGTCGGGACTGTATAGAGGAAAACTTAGCAATATTGCCCCGGAAGTCTCTAAAAATTATTTTTTCTTCAAACGGCAGTAAAATGTGCCATTATACTGCTTGATTGATGATGCTAAACTGTCACTTCATTGCCATGGCATCTAAAACAGTTTATCTGCCGCTCATCAGCGGCAGATAAAGTTATTATCTGCCGCTGACGAGATCAAGTAATTTTCTTCGAATTTTGTTCACAAAGTTGTGAATAATTTGTTATAAAAACGTTTGAAGAAAAAATACTATATGTTATTCGGAGCAAAAGTATCTTTATGTGGCTCGGCTGTACTTATCTGCCTCGTAAGCTCGGCAGATAACCCGTCCAGCCTCGCCACACAAAATATAACTTTTGCTCCTAATAACATAATATACTATTTTAATGTGCGGTATGAACAGAAGCATTGTCATGATGCAGAACAATCTCACTCATTGGGCATCGTAAACGAGCTTTTTTAATAACGTCTGGCTGCCATACTGTTGTGTACCATTCTGCAGTAACCTTACGTTTATTTTCAAGCACAACAGTTGTGATAGGTCCTAATTTTGAAAAGAAACAAGCAATCAATTTTTTACCAACTCTTTGAGATCGCTTTACTTTAACTGGATTATGATCTGTTGGAAACATACATTGTGCAGACTGACGCTTAGATTCGGGTTCAAATGCATATATCCAGATTTCGTCATCAGTTATGATGTAATCTTTTTTAGATCTACCGTCATCATATTTCTTATACCATTTCACATGCTGTTGTTGTGTTTCTGTTAAACTGTGTGGTATCCACCCATAAATTATATTACACCCAAATGATTATGTAAAATCTTGTTTATTGCAGTTATGCCAATGTCCAAGATGTTTTTAATAATTCTATATGTGACTCGATTGTCCTCCTGGATCATTCTTCGTACAGTGTCTATGTTCGTTTCGGTAACTGCTGAAATTGGTCCTCCTTCGCGAAAATCGTCGCTGACTGAAACTCGTTCAAATTTAAATTCATTAAACCAGCAATAAAGAGTCCCGAAGGCCCCTGGTTGCTAAAAGCAGCACGAAGTCATCCAAAGCTTTCATTGAGAGATACGGAACTTTTAAAGGCATGGTAAACCATTGCTGTAAAACTTTCCCTTAAATTCATTTATGCTGTACAACATTTATTTCAAAATGAACTGTATAATAACTTTTGCGATTATCAACACTAAATTTGAACTGTTAAACTAGAAAAAAACAAACATTTGTTTCATGGCTAGTTTGATTTCCATGGTGTACTTGATCTATTGCTTTGCAGAAATTATGGGTGCTACCCTCGTAATACTATATATCTAAGTAGCATATCAATAAATTATTTCTCAGTTTATAAACAACATAAAAATGTATAGATTACCTCTTCCAACTCAATGAGATTGACGGTAAGAAATATTATTCCAGGGGAAACAATTTTTTTTGGAAAACATCACTTGGTTTCCATTTACACGTTTTTGACCCACAATTTAATTTTTTTTCTCCGCATGGTCGAAGCAAATACTTTCTTGAAAACGTCAATATCCTCTTAATTGTTATCGTGATTGCACTTTGTTCTATCTTGAGCTGGCAACTGTTGAAATTTAAGCACCACAAAATTCTCTTTGCTTCATAAAACACTATTAAACATAAAATTCTGGATCGTACTCTTCAAAACGATACTGAGCTCTTTAGGCAAGGCAAACACCCAAATAGCAAGTCACCGTAAGTCTGAACTGGATGAGTCTCTAATAGGTAGCTGTATGTGCCCTGAGAGATGCACTCAAAGTTTCAGCGCATTTACTTACCCGCAAATGAAATAATTGCAATTGTTTCTTTCTATGCACATAAATTGACCCTTTATTTATTTATAGAAAACTTAAGAGAAACTTACAAAAATAGTGCACAATTAACTAAAAAAAATATTCAGACGAAAACAATATTTTCAAAGTTAATTATTAGCACAACTAACTTTAATTTTGCACTAATAATGTTTTCTCTTGCATATTATTATTGACTAGAGCCATCTTTCCAACATATGGTATTTATACTATAATGTTTTTTAAGTCAAAAAAGGTAATAAAACCCAAAATGTAAGAATGTGTGGGGGTCGATGGTTACCCCCTTAATTTAAATGGGTTAATAAAAAAAGCAAATTTTTAAATTTATTTAACTTCTATTTTTCTGGGGTGGGCCAGACGGCACTCTGGGGAGGGCCTGCCCCCCCCCCCCACTAGTTACGCCTATGTTATTACATCACTCTCAGTCACTTCTTTGAATTTAAATGGGGTCTCAAATGTTTTTAACTTATTAGCTGAATAAAAATTCAAGAGATCATTATTATTAGTTGTTTTCAAAGATTTAACATGATTAATAAATGCGTTATTAATTTCATCAGCATTGTTTACATGTGCGGGAATATCTGCAGCTTGTGATTTTTGATAAATATTGGTAGTTTTCAATTCCTTCCATAATACCTTAGGACCCTGTTTATTAAGCTGAAACTCCAGATACGCCTTTTTTTCTTGTCTTATAGCAAAAGTTACATAATTACGTAAGGACTTGTAATAGTCCCAGTGAGCAGAATTTTTTGTTCTCTTAAATCTAGATAACGCCTTATTTCTAAGTGACATCATGAATTTAATATTTTCTGTCATCCAGGGAGCTTTTGTTTTAGTAATTCTAACCTTCTTTACTGTTGTATGCATTTCAAATAAATTTAATATATTTCTATTCAAAAACTGAACTTTATCATTTACGTTATTTAATTGATAAATAGTATTCCATGGGATTGACTGAAGGTCAAGATGGAATTGTTCAGGATCAAATTGATTAAAATCTCGGTAAGTATAGAAGAAAGGTTTTATAGGTAACTCTTCAGTTAAAGGGTAATCACAGTAAATCAAGCTGTGGTCAGATATGCCATGTAAATTAATTACACCACAATGCTCAATTATTTTTTTATCATTAACTAGAATTAGATCAATTAATGTTGAACTAGTTTTTGTAACGCGTGTAGGCTCTTGAATAATTTGTTTATATCCTAATGCGTCTAATGTAGAAGTAAATTGTACAGTAGCAGACTCATTTAAATTCAACATATCTATGTTAAAGTCACCTACACATATTATTTCATCAGAAATAGGTGTAGCAGTTGAGATTGAGTCCTCCAAGGCATCTAAAAACGCAGCATATCCAAACTCCCGCCTTCTGTAAACCGCGCCAAACACTAAACATGTATGTTTAATTTTCAATTTTATCCATAATTGTTCAATAGCCGCATGAGTATGTATCAAAGGATATATAGAAAAGTTTATGGAATTTTTAATAAAAATACCTACCCCACCTCCCCAGGTGCAAGTAACTCTATCTTTGCGTAGAAACGTATAACCTCTCACATGAACTGCATTATCAGGAACTTGTTGAGATAGCCAGGTTTCAGTAACACCCACCACATCATAGCTATTGAACAGCAAAAACTCCTTGATTTCTGTAAAGTCAGCCAATAATGATTGTGCATTAAAATGAGCAAATCTTATGATGCTATCAGTCATCCCTTACCACTAAACTTGCTATTAAATAAAATAAAGGAAAATTGTAATACATAAATACATAGCGTACATATAATAATATAAAATAACAGTACCTGTTAAGAAATAATAATTTAGTTATCTCTTTTGGAAACAAAACTAACATTATACTTCGATAACACAATATAAGAAATTTGTGTAAACAACCAAAAATGTGCACGTGCATGCCTATATCTATATAAATTGCGCTATCATAACACCCAAACATAAACAACAAAATTAATTTACGTAAAGGAACCAAATTAAATTTATGTGGCGTAGATACAATTAATACCCTATTTAACTGAAAATGATGCGTACTTAAATGTAAGTCGTAATTTTCACATCAACAAAAATGTATAATACGGCAAACTTTGGTGATTAGACCTCCCATATCAGCATAACAGATTCTGAATTCACTCACCAAATAACTAATGAACATCCCTGAGACTGTCCACTGAAAAAATTTGAAATACTTTACTGTTGTCATTAACACGCACAAATATCTTCCCATTCCGGATCCATAAATACTTGACTCTGTTCGCCTTCTTGTATTCGCGGCATTTTCCAAATAGCTTCTTATTTTCAGCTGTCAAGGATTGGTTGATGTAAATAGGTGTAGGAGGAAGCTTATCGAGACCAAATACGAGATCACTTAGATGAGCGGTATTAAAATCACGTTTCACTCTTCTTGCTTTAATAAATTTTTCCGTATCAATTCGACTAATAAACTTGAGGATTATGCCTCTAGGTTCGTTGTTTTTATTTGTAGGTAATCTCAATCTGTGCGCTGCATCAATCATCCGCTCTTCAATATTAAAATTTAATGCTTGGCCAATCACATTTACAGTACGAAAAATATCTTCATCCTTAACTTCAGGAACTCCATAAATTTCGACGGAATTCAAACGAGAATACTGATCTTGGTGGTTTAATTGTTTTTTCAACTCAATATTTTCCTTGTTTACTTCAATATTCACTAAACTGAGATGTTCAATTTTTTCCAAGCAAAGGTTAATACGGAGTTCTTGAGCTTTTAGAACATTATCGGTTTCTTCAATTCTTAAATGACATGCTTCTATGGATTCACACATAAGTGTATTCTTGGAGGTTAACTTACGTAACTCACGCATTGTATCCTTAAGTGTTATTGCTTCTTCATCAGCTGACGTAGAAGATAAGCAAGGTACGCATTTAAAGTTAATGGTTTTGTTACCTGCATTAATCAACTCCGCATCATGAGCAGATATACCAGCACATTTGCCGTGATAAGTCTTCTGGCATTGGCCACATTGAATAGCCTGCCGGCTTGTGCCTGTGTTTACTCTTGCGATTTTTCACTTTCTTCGATTTTTTCAAAAACAGATCTAACGATTTTTTCCAAATTGTACATTTTTATTAAATTTTTAATGTGTATTGATGTGAGATAGGTGATTTTCCAGTTGAATACTTCTAAAATAAGTTTCTTTTGTTTATTTTTTCTGTTTTTTTATTAACTCCTATTTTAAATAGAACACCCGGTATATTATTACATTTTTTAATTCAGCTTAAAATTTTAGAGAAAATGTGTCTCTTCAACTAACGCTCTATTTTGTACCGTTATTGTAGAATTTGCAATTTTTGAAAAATTTTGACAAATGCTTAAAAATTAAAAATCAAATTTTTGGCTAATTATAAGATCACTGTAAAAGGGAGTTGTGTGCGTGTATCACACCAGATTTTTTAATTTAAATCCCATAACTTAAAGCTATTATAATTATATACTTATTATCATTTTGATTTTTCTGTGTTAGTATCTTAATAAGATTGAATACTCCATGCAAAATGTTTTAAAAATTAAAACATAATGTTGTTTATAATATGATAGCGCAATAGTTTTAGTCATATTGCTGTAATAATTACATTTTACCTGTTTTAAAGTTAAGTTGCTGTAATTCGTCCATAAGCATCAATGAGCTAGACAGAGAGCGATATACGACATATAGGCGGGTTGCATAACTTCACGAACTGACACGCGCAATGAACACTATAGTTCATTCAGATTCAAGATAGAGCAAAATCTGCAACCCAAATTACAAATATCAGCAGTAAATTGATTACTAATATGATTTTATTAAAATATAGATCAGAGAGATATGGCTTTGTTGCTGTCTTGATGAGTGTCAAAGTCAATGTGTCATGTTTTTAATATGAATCTTTGCTTAAGGAAGGCATTTGCAACATTTTTTAGTTGATTAATTTATTCTCAGGTCACATTCAGCAGATTTAATTTAGGTAGATATCGCACAATTTTCCAATTTCAAGCTTTGCAAATTTGCCAAAAACTATAACCTCTATATTATACCGAGTGACCATAAATTGTTGTGATTTTTGTGATTAGGTTGGCACTGTTTATGTTGGTGGTATTGTACGTCTATGTCAAATTCAAGGTTACTGGGTTAGGTTTTGCGTCAGTTTTGACACAAACTGACGCAAAACCTAACCTGCTAACCTCGAATTTGACATAGACTTACAGTACCACCAACATAAACAGAGACAACCTAAGAAAAAAAAATCACTACCATTTATGGTCACCCAGTACTACGTACATCCCATGATCTACATTTTAATAAAATCAAATTAGTAATGAACTGACTGCTGATATTTGTAACTTGGGTTGCAGATTTTGCTCTATCTTGAATTTGAATGAACTATAGTGATGGGCATAATCGGATGATTTCAATAATCGGAATGTTCCATTTCGGAATGTTTATAAAATCGGAATATCATCCGATTATTTTACATTCCGTAAATGCAAGCAAGAGAAAACGAGCGAAACAATAAGCGGAAGGAAGATGAAGTGCGTGCAAATTTGCGACACTCGCCGTCGCGCTGTAAGCCTTTATCTGCGTTGGCATCTATTGTTTGGGTTTGCAGTACGGCCACTACAACAATTTATGAGTTTGAGTCGCAAAGTGGCATATAAGAGGAAATAAAATATTTTTTCAAATTATTACAGTAGTTAGTTACCTTAATAGACTTTTGGAAAATGGTAGTGATATTTTAAAGTTTAATGGCACATAAAGTACATAATAGATAGTATAAAACAATACATGAATTTGAAGTCTGTAAGTTGTACTATCTAATAATTAATCTATGAAATACCACTGCCATTAATGCCATTCTCGTATCATACACGACAACACGACGCGACCCTGTCGGCATTCGCCAACCAGCATATAGCAGTCAAGTGAGTCAACATAACATTCCGTATTCGGTTCAGTTCAAATTGGCATTTCGTTTTCTCATTTTGTGTTCCGAATAGTAAAATAATCGAATTCCGAAAGTTCGAATTTTGTGCACTGAACAGTAAAATAATCGAATTCCGAAAAGTTCCGAAACGTTCCGAAATAATCGGAACCTTCCGATTTTTTTAACAATCACTAATGAACACTAGAGGTCCATCCAGTTATACGTAGTATTTGCACAGTATATATATTACAAATATATACTGGTACTTGTATATCTACGCCTAAGGGCTATGGCCATTGCCACCAGTGTTGCCATCTCATTTTTTCAGGCGATCGGTAGCTTTTAGCGCTAAATTTCGGTAGATCCCAAAAACTTTCGGTAGATATAATAAAATGTGTTTTGTAGTATCTACTTAAATTTTTACAATAGCCAAGTTTTAGTAGACCGGCATTTAAAAATTCACATATAGTTGTATTTCATTATTTAATTAAATAAATAAAATAAAGACGAAAAACAATTGTTTTATTAAGAACTATGGAAAACTACACTAATTTACTTAAAACACTATTAACTACCACTGAACTGTATTATTAAACATTTCAGTGTTAACTACTAATTCATAAATGCAAGTACAATCCATATATATAATAGACTTGTCTGTCCTTCCGTCCTCTGTCCGTCCGTCCGGGACGCTGTTTCAGCAGCCAAACCGTAAGATATAGAGAAAAAATTTATTAAAGGTATATGTTTGCAATGGTCATGTCAGGTCAGGAACCGAATTTCAGTCACGTGACACTTCCGGTTTTCGAGAAATCACGTGATTTCCGTCCGTGCGGGACGCTGGTTCGTCCGGGACGGTCTGTTTTGTTTTATTAAATGAGACATTTGTCTCACTGGACTGCTAGTAATATATAATACATGAAAAATATTTTAAATGTTTACGTATAAAATATGACTATAAAAAATATATTATAATAGTTCCTATCCTATTCATTTTCGCTACTACTTACTATCTTTGTCGCCACTTATAGAATACATTTGTTTACTCATTTTTGTAAGAATGTTCTTATCAACAGCAAAATCGTAACACTTGCCCTGCCCTATATACCTTTTTGTATGTAATAAACCACCAATTGTTGTACTTGAAAGCCTATTTCTCGAAAAAATTAAAGTTCTTCAATATAAAAAAAATTGTAGCAAGCAGTTTTTAAAATGCCATGATGTTAGCGTTGTTATGAATGTTGTGCTCTTCTTTCATTATTTTTCCATATCGCATATTCAATCAAAAACTTTTTACGAGTGCCACAATATACAATACGTATAAGAATTTTATTGGATACACAAAAACAAAACATTTAAAGGAATAGTTATTAGTGAACCACATTACTGAGAAATCTATTAGACTATAAAATATAGGCAACAACAAGATCATTTGCTAATTAACTTTATGTGTTTATTTAACTAGATATTTTCTCGTGAACTGAAGCTTACAAATTTACAAATATAAAATAGCATGTGTTACGGTATTAAATTGTCCTTACGACGCCCGCCAATAAGCGAGTATCGAGTACTAAACAAATCCAGGAAATGGGGCACGCCCACCCTGGGAGATCGATAAAACAGGCTAAAGGCCTCGGCTGAAATGTGCTCAGAGAGATGGGCGGGGTTAATACCGGTACGCCACAGGGCAAGCGTTGCGCGAGATGTGTAATTGTTGTTAAAGAGAGGGCGCCACCAGCTCTAACTCGGGATCTTCACGCGCAGCCGGAACTGGACGCTAAACGGGGCGAGAAGCACTCAAGGTACTACTTCGGAAAAATACTCAATTACTATTTCGAGCAAATACCCAGATACCTATTTCGGGAAAATACGCGAATAACTATTTCGGGAAAATACGCGAATAACTATTTCGGGAGAAATGCGCGAATAACTATTTCGGAAAATACGCGAATAACTATTTCGGAAGCCACGGTACAGTACCAGACGCAACCACCTACCTGGAATGCTTTTCCTCCGCGTCTGGGCCTCACCTCACAGCTGTTGTGGCACAGTGACACAGTCACCCTGTAACATACATGCACGAGGCGCAACATTATCAAGAAAAGACGATATGGTTAACACATCTATTGGATCTCCGTTGGTGATCTACTAAACATGTTACAAAATACAAGTATAGTGATTCAAAAGATTGACTTAATCGTTAAGCCCAGCTTCCTCCAGCGCTTACTGTCTATAGGGCCGGCGCACAGACGAGTCGGATAACAGACCCAGGCCAGATGTAATGGCTGAACGTAGACTTAAGCCCAACGGCTGGTCGCCGTAACGCGTAAATACAAGACCTGAATTTGGGCCCGAGTCAATCGACCGCCCTGAATTATGACGTACAAGGCCGCCTGGCGGCACAAACTGGGGGTACGCAATATTAAATTTAGGCGCCGACTGCGCTATCATTAACGTGGGCTGACGGCGCACAAGTTGAAGCACACCAATGAACTTTTTAGTTAGAGTGTACTTGCACTGTACTATTTCACAACGATTTTACATAAAACATGCGATAGTAGTCAAGTCGGCGTTAGCACGCCACAGTAAACACAAAGGTTATTACAGATCGTTACCTTGTTGGCTCGGCTAATGACAGGTGGAGAAGCATTCCTTACAGCAGTCGAACGGGCCTCTGGCACCTAACGTGGCTCATGAGATGCAGGAGAAAAATGGTTGGATGTCCTCACGAATGCCCTTTCGGAATGAAGTTTTTGCGTTGACCTCCAGGGTTATTCAAATGTTGACAACGTAACCGTTACACGTATAAACACAGCGATCGTGATCCCGCGTACTTAGCAAAGGACCGCGGCTTAAAGGACTAACAAGCCGACATAATGCTGCATTCATGCAACGACACGTAAAAGAACATACACTGCTACCACACGAGTTTACTCAAGCTCGACCCTTTGCCAACTGCCGCGAGGCCAGCGTGCATCAAGTTCACCTGGACTCGATAAAACGCTTCAACCAATCCCAACGCGGAATCCTCCAGACACGCGACTTTTTAGCGCGAACCGGGCACTAACCGTCCTTGTCGCACCTACAGGCTAAATTCTTGAAAGTTCAAAATATTGGAAGCGCTTACATACAGCTACCACAACAAAACTAAAGGGGGTATCCAAAATGATACGAGATATTGCGCTTGGAGGCCAGGGGCGTCCAACATCACTTTTATTAAATTATGCGATGAAACCAAATAACTAAAAAGGGTTCAAAATACAGACAAGCTGCTCTAAAGCTTAAATGACTAATTGAATTGCTGTAGATGCCAAAATGACCTGACACATGTTAGCGTTTAGCACAGAAATCTAGAATCCAAGCACGTGTATGTAAAATAATAATACTCGTAAATACTCGAATTTACTGTGGGCCGGGCTGGTCATTGCATATTTATAAATCCCTTTGTAAATTTCCCGAAAATATAAATTGATCTGAATATTTTATACAAATAAAGAGTTGCTGATGTTTTTTTTCGGTTTAAATAGTACCCAAGAAAAATTTTGCGTTACGGTAGAAGTAAGATCTGCCGAAATATCGATAGGGTTGGCAAAATTGATTGCCACTTCGGCTTGCACATCCATGCACAAGTCGAGTTTCTGCGCAGTGCGCAAAATATTTTGCGGAGAATGTAATCAGCGGTTTCAAAATAATTCACTAACAATGCCCTGTGGCATTGGTGTTTTTGTTGTGACTTCTGTTATAGGGCATTCAATTTATAAACTGATCAAAGCACGGCCTCCTGGATTAATGCGAGAATGACGTCTCTACGCAGGCCGCCACATTTGTATAATTTTTGTGATTCTGAGGCCAACGTAATTTGGCGCCATCTGTTGGGTTTTTGATAAAAAAATAAAACTATTGAAATTAAATTGATTGTTCACCTAGATAGTGTTTTATTGTAGGTATTTATTAAAATTATAATTAACTAGTGAATCACCCCGAGCTACGCTTCGGTTTGATAATTTAGGAGAGATTCGTTAATATAAATTAAAAAAGGTTACATCGGCCGGAAATCGAACCCGGGCCGCTCGCGTGACAGGCGAGCATTCTAACCACTGGACCAGTTTAGCTACTATCCATTCACAAAACTCGTGAACTGTCAAAACTCTATCAAGTTGGTACCTTGTTTAAATTCTGTTTTGGAACTTCTGCTTGCTGATTTTGGCATCACTGAAATGTTTGAAATTTAAAAACTTTCACTTATGTCACACTTTCTTGTAAAACAATAATCTTCTAAATTCTTTAATTTTTATGGATACACTTCAATTACAATGGAACAGAAACGAAAGAGGGTTTTATTATTGGAAAGGGAAAAAATGCTATATATTTTGGGGATTACAAGGAAAAATTAGAAAAAAATAGTTGTGACTTTTGACCATGTAACATAACTTTATCTGTAAATATTACTAGAAATCACTAGATCCGAAGTACATTCCAAGAAAACTGTAATTTCCAGGTACACTCAGCAAATATTTTAAAAATTTGACATTGACAGTTCTTGAGTTTTTGAATGGATACCAGATGAATAATGCGCTGCTATAATGATATATAAACATAGTGAGTCACAAGCGCAACGTACTGTAGCGCCTCTACAAACTATAAAATATACCCCACCCAAGAAAAGCGCCCTTTCGTGCTTTCTAAGAATACTTCGACACTTAGCATTACTCCGTTTCTCTAATACAATGAAATGCTATGAACCAGTTATTTATTAAAAAAAAAACAAAAAAAATTTTTTTTTCCGGACGACCATACTTCAAAAGTTGATGTTGCCTTCATTTTCGGAGGACCTATAGTATGAACCCTCGGGGGAGCCTGTAACCCCTAGATGTGAGCGTCCCCAGGTAGCGGATCGGGGAATGCTCGGTAGATATACCGGGTAGGAGGAAAATAAAATACCTCCCGCGGACCAACAGGTAAACGGCAGCGTCTGTACTCAGATTGAGCGGCTGCAACAGCGTCTATACCAAAGTGGGCGGCTGAACTAAACTTCACCAACCCGCAATTAGCAAGCGTGGCGTTTCAATTGCTAAAAACCCCCTCAAACAATATCAACATGAAAAATACGAACTTAAAATTGGACATTACCCCAGGTGGGTAGGACTAGAAGTCGCAGTCCCACACCGATAAGTCGGTCCGCCCTATGGATTCTGGGGAGAGCACAAGTTCGTTAAAGATGGATACAAAATCAAATAGAAACAAATTTAAAATATTAAATCTAGCAACATATAACATTAGATCCCTGTCAACTGAAGATAGAGTAAAGAAGCTGGAACTGGAACTTGATAAAATCAAATGGGACGTACTAGGTTTGTGTGAGATAAGAAGAGGCGAAGAATGTCTAGCACTAAAATCTGACACGTTCTTTATTACAAAAGAAATGAGGATAATAGTCATGGTAGAGTAGGTTTTTTAATAACTCAAAGTGGAAAGCACTAGTGCGAGATATCAAAAGCATATCAGAAAAGATGGTATATATCACAATTCAACTGGCCCCCAACGTTAAAATAAAAATTATACAAGTATATGCCCCAACACAAAGTTATGATGATGACACAGTAGAAGAATTCTACGAAAACATAACTGAGGTAATTACAGAAGCACCATCTAGATATACGTTTCTGATGGGAGACTTCAATGCGAAGATGGCCAAATAGAAACGAATCAAGAGGAAGCTATAGGAAATCATGGTATAGGAACTAGGAACGACAGAGGAAGCATATTACTAAACTTTTTTAGCCAAAACAAACTATACGCTATGAATACCTTCTTTAAGAAAACACCGAACCGAAAGTGGACATGGAAAGTCGGACGGGATTACTAAACACGAAATAGACTTTATCATAGTGGAAAATAAAAGACTAATAAAAGACGTGTCGGTATTCAACAATTTTACAACCGGAAGAGATCACCGTTTAGTTAGAGCTAAAGTAAAAATAAATGTTAAGGTAGAAAGATATAATATCATAAAAGGAAAGAAAAATATCAAAATGACATAAGGGATCTTACTGAGAAGAAGAACGCGTATTCAGATAAGGTGGAGCAGCTACTACAAGATAAAGACTTGGAAGACATGTCAAGGGATGACATAAATAAAAACTTAACAAACGCCATGATCACCGCACTAAAAGACATAAGATCAAGAGTACCATTGGCAAGAAACAAGAAACTAACCGATGACACTATAAAATTAATAGAGGAGAGAAGATGACTAAGACAAGAAAATGCAACAGATACAACGAAATATAAAAAACTGCAAAAACAAATAAGGAAAAGGTGTAGAGAAGATGTAAGAAAATATAACATGAGTAAGATAGAAAAAACCATATTGGACAACAGCAGTAGGAAAATACTGAAAGCGAAACTATCATCAGGAAAAAGAGAAATCTTCTCTCTCTTTATGAAGATAACAAGATAACCAACACAGAGCTGAAATAATGCAAATTGCACAAAACTATTATGAAGAGCTATACGTACCAAAAATAGAACGACTAATCATATAATAATAAACAGATCACGTAGAGATGCCCCAATAATGAATATAGGATCAGAGGACATACCTGAAGTTATAGTAGATGAAATACGACACGCACTGAAACAAATGAAAAACAAACGGTCACCAGGAGAAGATGAGATAATTCCAGAGATGTTGAAAGCTTGTAACACTAAAACACAGGAGAAATTAGCCTATCTATTTAACCAATGCATACACGAAGCAGAAATTCCGGAAGACTGGAGCAACGCTATAATCACCTTATTGCACACAAAAGGGGACATTAGAAATTTAAAATAACTACAGACCCATAAGTCTTCTATCACACATCTACAAGCTCTTTACAAGAGTGATACTCAATAGATTGGCCAATAAACTAGACTCTTATCAACCACCGGAGCAGGCGGGGTTTAGAGCAGGAATATAGCACCAACGACCATCTTTAGACTCTCAAAATACTCATTGAAAAGTGTAATAAATAGAATAAACAAATAGTAATAACGTTTGTAGACTATGAAAAAGCCTTCGACACGATCGAAGCATGGGCAGTTATAAACGCCTTAAAAGACTGCAGAGTAGATAAAAGGTACATTCAACTATTAAAAAATATCCAGAATAAGGCAACTTCCTGCATCCGTTTACATAATAAAACAGAAAAGTTCAGGATAGGTAGAGGAGTAAGACAAGGAGACCCAATCTCTCCAAAACTCTTTACGTTGACACTGGAAAACATCTTTTGAGAATTACCATGGGAAGACAAAGGAAGACGGGCAAAAACTAAACAATCTGAGATTTGCCGATGACATCGTCCTAATATCAGAGAACTTAGACGAAATGACAGTCATGATAAAACAATTGCAAGAGAAATCCCTGGAGGTTGGATTGAAGGTAAATGTAAGCAAAACAAAAATGATGACAAACTTAGAGGTAGATAACCGACAACTTCCTATGGAAATAGTTACAAGCTACATATACCTAGGTCATAAAATTACACTAGGGAAAAAAACCAAACTTTGGAAATACCAAGGAAAATTACCCAAGCATGAGTTGCCTTTGGTAAGCTCAATACTACATTCAGAAGCAAACTACCAAACTCACTAAAGAAGAAAGTTTTCGATCAATGCGTCCTGCCAGTTTTCACTTATAGAGCTGAAACAATGACCCTAACCAAACAATCAATTACAAAGTTAAGAGTGGCACAAAGAAAAATGAAACGTGTAATGTTAGGAATAACCTTGAGAGATAGAAAAGAAGATAAGTGGATTAGGGAACAGACAAAGGTAAAGGATATCATACACACAATAACATCGATGAAGTGGAATGGGGCGGGACACATTGCGCGAATGAACGATGAAAAATGGACTAAAAAAGTCATACAGTGGAAACCAAGGACCAGTAAAAGATTGCGGGGACGACCACCGACGAGATGGATCGACGACATACGACGCTTCAGCGCGGGATTGGATCAGAAAAGCGCAAGATAAGGAGAGATGAAACAGTTTGAGGGAGGCCTATGTCCTGCAGTGGACGAATGTGGGCTGATATGATGATAGTATGAAACGATCCAAGACTTCGGGAAGGTTCCTGGCGACCGGAATCGTGTACACATACGAACATACATACACCGCACAGCACGTTTAGGCACCCCCCAATACGAGGGAGGAATCTAGTGGGCTGGGGCCTTCACCAAAGATCCGCACAGCCGAGACGGAGATTTGGTATAGTAGGTTCATTAGTCGGTTGGCACGAATTTTAGAAATATTTGACTCAGAGTGGTTGTCGATATGAGGGAATTTCAATACTTCGTACACTTCGTGTGGAAGTAAAACGCCTTGAACAAAAATGCGGCTGGCCGCGTAGAGACGTCAGTCTCGTATTAATCCAGGAGGCCGTGGATCAAAGGTTGCAACTTCCCAAGAGAACCACATGACTACATTCAATTCAAAATGTTAAGGTGATAAAAATAGTTCCCCGATTGGAACTCCAAGGGGGAACGGTATTGAATGACGCCAAGCAAATAAAGTTGAATAATCGCAAAACCGTAAGTAGTATATCATTGAGAGTTCTGGCACACAGGTGTACAGGTATGCAAGTAAACGTAGGTGTACAGGTATGCAGGTAAACGTAGGTGTACAGGTATGCAGGTAAACGTAAAAGTTGCAGGTAAAGGTAAAAGTGCATTTCCGGGGTTCAGGTAAAGGTAAAAAGTGCATTTACGGGTTTAGGTAAAGGTAAAAAGTGCATTTCCGGGGTTCAGATAAAGGTAAAAAGTGCATTTACGGGTTCAGGTAAAGGTAAAAAGTGCATTTCCGGGTTCAGGTAAAGGTAAAAAGTGCATTTCCGGGGTTCAGGTAAAGGTAAAAAGTGCATTTACGGGGTGCATTTAAGGTGTGCAGGTAAGAAAGTGCATTTAAGGTGTTCAGGTAAAAGGTAAAAAGTGCATTTCCGGAGTTCAGGTAAAGGTAAAAAGTGCATTTACGGGGTGCATTTAAGGTGTGCAGGTAAGAAAGTGCATTTAAGGTGTTCAGGTAAAGGTAAAAAGTGCATTTAAGGGTTCAAAGTGCATTTAAGGGGTTCAGTAAAGGTAAAAAGTGCATTTAAGTGGTTCAAAGTGCATTTAAGGTGTTCAGGTAAAGGTAAAAAGTGCATTTAAGGGTTCAAAGTGCATTTAAGTGTTAAAAAGAGTCATCTGTAGGTGTTCGAATTGAAATTGAAGCCAGGTAATTGTGAAACCGTTAGCAGAATGAGGTCGCGCGATTAAAAAATCACACCCCTAAAACCCCCCAGCCTGCAAATGACGTCATCTATAACATACTAAAAATTGAAAACGCCCTTATGACATTTTCGAAATTATATTTTTGTAGCTGCAAGAACTGATAAACTGCCGAATTCTGACGGTTAAATACTAAAAGGGGCTGTATCTCGTAAACGGGTGGGAAAAACGGAAAATGGGTGAAAAAATCACATCCCTAAGATCCCGTAGCCTGCAAATGACGTCATCTATAACATACTAAAAATTGGAAGCGCCTTATGACATTTCGAAACTATCTGTAAAGAGTCACAACAACATATTAAAGAGTCATTGACCTGGCCTTTTTAATATGTTATTAAGCTTACGCCTCCGAAATTGGCGTATATAAATACATATAAATAGCGCTAAATAAGTGTCGTTTCTAGTTGGTTACTTCGTAAACAGTAAAATGTGGATGTGCTATGCGGCAGAGTCCTGCCTAAACCCACTGATTTACTAAGTACTTTAGAGCGTTTTAAATGTGAGTTTGAAGCTCGTGCATTCCAGTGTGACCACGATGCTGTGTATCGTACTTGGGGCGTTGAAGAAGAAGTCGTAAGTTTAAAGAACCAGGCTGAGAAGCTGGAACTTGCTGCCGAGAAAATAGCCGATTTTCTTCTAAATCAAAATTCAACCAGCAATTCTGGGTGTGTAACATGTCTCTGTATGGAATTGCGGAAACTAGGATTTAAAGAAGAATCAAAAACGTTAATGCCATACCGTAATCTGAAGACTCATCGAGAGCACCGCCGCCGTCAGTCTGCAACTAAACGAAAACTCGAAGAAGCTGAATCCAAAGGTTATTGCAATTGCACAAGTTGAAAAACTCGATTCTGTTAAGAATGCCAGTTCCTGCGTGTAGTGCTAAAGATCTGATTGTCTAAAATTGCATGCATACTATGTAGTAAAATAAATAGAATATTAGTTTAAATATGTATATTGTATTTATAATGTTACATAATAATAATAAACATATATATTACATTTGAAGTTACATTGCTAATTTAGTGTTGTCGTTTCCAATGGCACATGGGAGTATATTACATGATTCAAATTTGGTCTTTCATAGACGTCATCTGGCCCGGGGATGCCTACGTCTTCCGGTCCAGGAGGATTTGTCTTGTAATATTCCAGCGGTAAGGCATATGGGTAATCAGGAAACATGAATTTGCGTACATAGCCTACCTGATTAACCCTTTGGTGGGTCGGACCGCTGCGTTGGAAATTTTGACGATGTTGTTCCTTATACTGCCGTTTACGACATTCATTTATTAGATGCCCCTTATTTTTACAGTAATTGCAAGATTTACGAGGATCGTACATTATCTAAATATGTATACAACTTATAAAACAGTCAGGAAAAAATATGTTCTTTATACTTACAAAGTAGAGAGTAGAGCTCCTCACGTCAAATACTATGTCAACTACAAACGATCAAGTATTTAGCGCTATTTATATACGTCAATTTCGGAGGTGTAAGCTTAATAACATATAAACAAGTCAACGACTTGTATGCAGTTCATAATAACACCAATTAAAATCGCAATACAATGGTCGCTTTCTGTCTTTTAGATTCGCAAATACTGTAATGTTTGTTTGTTTAGAGTGTCTGTGATAAGGGAGAGGTCGAAGTCTCGTATTAGCACTGTTCTATATATAAGTTATCATTGTTAAAATTCTTTGCCTTATTATGCATTGCTCGAGTTCGCAATGAGCTATACATATTAACCCCGAGAATGCTGGGTGTTTATTTACAAATACTAGATGGTCTAAACTGAAATTCACAAAGAAATATTAAAAATGTGAGATTAAGCGTAAAGACCGACATTTACGCGAATAATCCTACCTGTTTAATCTTATACTGGCTCTCTCAACGTACAATCATCGTTTTTATAAAATTTTAGATCAAACACGGTGTCAAACACGGTGTCTACACCTGTCTTATCTAAATGCCTTTTAATATAAGGTGTTTCTTTCCAAACAACTACCATCCTATTTATCTTATCATATGAGGTCAAAGTACAACTCATAACAGATAGCAGCGACTATTATGTTCAATGGGATGTTTCATCAAGTATTTAGCGCTATTTATATACGTCAATTTCGGAGGTGTAAGCTTAATAACATATAAACAAGTCAACGACTTTTATGCAGTTCATAATAACACCAATTAAAATCGCAATACAATGGTCGCTTCTGTCTTTTAGATTCGCAAATACTGTAATGTTTGTTTGTTTAGAGTGTCTGTGATAAGGGAGAGGTCGAAGTCTCGTATTAGCACTGTTCTATATATAAGTTATCATTGTTAAAGTTCTTTGCCTTATTATGCATTGCTCGAGTTCGCAATGAGCTATACATATTAACCCCGAGAATGCTGGTGTTTATTTACAAATACTAGATGGTCTAAACTGAAATTCATAAAAAAATATTAAAAATGTGAGATTAAGCGTAAAGACCGACATTTACGCTTAATCCTACCTGTTTAATCTTATTCTGGCTCTCTCAACGTACAATCATCGATTTTATAAAATTTTAGATCAAACACGGTGTCAAACACGGTGTCTACACCTGTCTTATCTAAATGCCTTTTAATATAAGGTGTTTCTTTCCAAACAACTACCATCCTATTTATCTTATCATATGAGGTCAAAGTACAACTCATAACAGATAGCAGCGACTATTATGTTCAACGGGATGTTTCAATTGTATGTAATAACATCCTGCATATTGTATTATTGCAGCACAAGATGTTACACTGTAATGCATGCTGCATAATTATAATAAAATGCTTGTAAAACAAATGTGTGATATTCTAAACTACATCGAACAGCGCTGCCCCCCCTTTCTTACCTATATGATATCTTTACCGTTAATTTAGAGTACAACTTGTACAATCTGTCCAATTTTATGCAGGAAGACTGGCTAAATAATAACATAGTAGTACAAAGAATATATTTATTCGCATCATTTTTACAGAGGGCTATGATAGAAGCGGTCCCCCGGATGGGTGATTCTGTTAGGCTAAAATTGCAAGCAATTAACATTTTAACCGATGTAAACGCTTATAACATACCTCTTTGCACATAAAGAATCCCATCCCTTACGTTCAACCATACCCTTACAGGGTATGGTAACGCCAAGCCCGGAATAACGGGCAGCTGTATGGCCACAGCATCCTCAGGGTCTGGACCACCCTGTGACACCACCAACAGCGCTACAGCCCTCTGTGTAAACAATCTGTTATATAATTCGTAATCAATATTATTAAACACTCACATTTTCGAAATATGTCGGATATTTACACCGCACAAGGGTGTAAACCCTGTTACAGACTGGAATAAAATATATTTTATTTACTGCAACGTTATTATTTATATCGGTTATTACCTGCGTTTGAAATAGATGTCGACATTGTGAAAAGCTTAACACAATTAATACGCAAAAGCTTAACATAATTAATACGCAATCGTAAGCACGCATTTGTAGATATCCGGCCTACTACCCTTTTATAATTGATAAAATAACCACTACCAATCCATTTGAAATGTTCAATTGAGGAATTCTCCCTAATCGAAACGGGACTTTAAATTTTCATACATTCTGCATGTGTTTTTGTGCATTCACATTACCGATTTCATTGTAAAGTTTTTATGAATCATTCGACTATACATGGTAGTATATATTATTCTAGCCGAAACCTCAGCTGTAAACTTCCACATATCGAAATTCTTTATCCGTTTAACCTTTGATCACTTGTGATAAAGCGGGAGCTGTTTTTAAAATGCGTAAGGAGATATGTTTAAGCACTGATTGTAACATAATAAATGTAAAATCAAAGTTTTGTAACCTTAGCAGAAGGTCGCGATTTGTATGTAACGTGATGACCTAATTATGCTATAAATGAGCCGAAAAGTGCATTTAGGTTAAGTGACTTTGCAAGTTTGCAAAGTCACTTAACAGATGTGTGAAGTTTATTTTGTCCTGAAAAGGACAGTTTATAAAGCTCAAAGAACCGGAAAAATTGTTAATTATGTTTTTTCTATGTTCTCTTTGTCCTCTTCCTCATCATATGAATTCCAGGCATTTCGTTCGCACGCTAAAGCGTCATGTACCAATCGCATAGCCGTGTACACGTTCCAGGTATCGGTGTCATATGGGTTAACATAACCCAAATGACATGTTCTTTGATTGTGGAGATTGAAAATACGAAAGGCTAGATTATTTGCTGGAATTACGACGTGAAGACTATGATATGGATCTGGAGTTAAAAAGCTGCATCGAGGAAAGGTTGGTGTTAAGAGAAAAATATATGGGCAATTTTCGAACATAAAAGGAACGGAGTTGGGAAAATTTTCATGAATAAATTGATACGGAATTATGGAACTAGTTGCTTGCGACTCTACATGATGGGCGAGGAACGTATAGCGCTGTTCGGACATATCGTTCCAAGTTTGATTTTAGAATAATTATAGTTAGGGTTTTACAAATTAGGAAGGTTTGGTCTCCCTCCCATGCTTTGATAATGGAAAGAATATGTACTATTATCGGGGGTCATTGATACTGTAAAAGTTTGAAATTAGAACCTAAGTATAAAACAAAGATGACATTATTTGCAGACTTCAAAACATATGGCTATTTAGTACGGGTTCAAAGTTCGAACTTAGAACTCGGAGGTATAAAACAAATATGATATTATTTTGCAGACTTCAAAACATATTAAGGTTAAGTGGGTTAAAAGTCTGAATTTGGAACTCGGATGTATAAAAAGCAAACAAACATTACAGTACTTGCTAATCTAAAAGACAAAGCAATCATTGTGTTAAAATTGCGATTTTAATTGGTGTTATTATGGACTACATAAAAGTCGTTGACTTGTTTTTTTATGTTATTAAGCTTACACCTCCGAAATTGGCATATATAAATAGCGCCAAATAATTAATCGTTTCTAGTTGACATAGTATTGACGTGTAGTGCTCTTGTAAAAGTGTCCTTCTCTACTTTGTAAGTATAAAGAACATATTTTTTTCCTGACTGTTTTATAAGGTGTTGTATACATATTTAGATAATGGACTTACTAAAAAAATTAAATTCAGCTGGAAAAATTACTACAAAGCCGAATCTAAAGGCCAAAGACTTGAACGTAGGGCAGAAGTATAGGATTGAAAGCCTAAAGCCGTTTAACTGCTCAAAATTGGGTGGACAAAGGACCATTCTTCTCGAAAGCGATGATTTCACAATATTTTTACCGAAGCGAATTTGTCAAGTTCTAACCGATAAAGAGTGTCTGGAATTAGTAAAGAAAAACGTTTACTTTACCTACATGGGTGAGGTAGACTTTGGAAAAGCGCAACCGGCTTCTAGTTTCGAATTTCACATCGAGGAATAAATGGTATGTAAACAATTTTATAATTACATATGATTTATTACATTTTTCACATAAAATACAATCTTAGACGATTTTAGCGCGCTCCTTATTCACATACTCTATAAAGATGTCTTTATACAGTTGCAACATTTCCCTCATTATTAAACACTCAAATTAATTACATGTTAAATACCTAAATTACTTATCTTGTTCCAGAAGTGAAACAATTAAATTAACATCTGTTAGCTGCCAGTTCAATCCCAGACCTTCTCAATATCAGATAACGACGACCTCTCAACTCCACCATCTAAAAATAGAAACGTACATATATGGTATGAAAGTGTATTTTATTACGTCATAAATGTTTCGCAAGTATACTTCATACAATTTCGATTTGTTATTGCAAGAATTTGAAACGTATGCAACTGTGAAATGTAAATACGTACCCCTTTGCATTAGAGAATTTAATAATGGATATTTAGTTGGAAGTCAAGCGCTTAACTTATTTTGCCGTGAATTTAACCTCAATTTTGGATGTATAAAACCATTACATTGCAACGATTATGATATTGTATGTAGCAAAAGAACTACACATAGAATTTTGGAGGTGGAGAAAATACGTTACAAGTTGCCAAAGCCGGTTGTAAAATTTGAAAGAGGAGGTATCAAATTTGATTTCATATTTCTTTATGAGCATCCCTCTGATATATTTCAGAGCTTTGATTTTAACTTCTTGTGTTTGTATCTAAACATAACGGAAAAGAAGTACGTTTTATCTACCCAATTTTTAGAGTTCTTGCAAACCAATTTAATAATTTGGAAATGGTCTTCGATAGAAGGCTACGAGTATGCTAGAGAAAGTAGATATTTTAAATACATAACTGATGCAGCACATTGCGTAAAAGTATTTGATTCTTGTTCACACCGTAGTCATCCTTTAAAACAAAAATTTAAAAGAACAGTTTATAAACTAATCATCTTTCTTCGGATTTATAGACGCATTCTGGTTGTTAGAAAATTCAATAAAGTGCTTCTTGAGTTAGATTCATATTTCTACATGCCAATATCGAAACCTGTTTTTAAAGTAATTGCAGGAGTGAAATTTAAAGAGCTTCAAGAGAACTATTTATTTAATTGGTTTTAAAATGTCTATGCGAACAGAACTTGCATATGCTAGTTTACGTCATGAAATTTTGCTTAAATTACGACATGCATATTCATCAGCAGTAAACAATCACGATGTGGCTAATATTCAGGGGTGGATTAAAGTATGCGCAGATAGTTGTAGGATAATTCAGAAAGATATAAACCACATTGAAACGATTGGACTAAAATTATTATTAGAAAATCATCTACGGCATCTTCAAAGATAACACGTATTATTTCAAAATCTCTTAGTTAATTCTGAAAATAATGAAAATGGCTCGCATGTTGTTTGGAGAAAATACGAATCTGCATTTAAAAGCAGAATTAGTTCTTATTTACTTATTAATATGGGTCATAAATCGGTACAGAGTTTCTTAAGTGAGTGCTATACACTAATAAAAACTTTTGTTATGGAATATTTTAAGATAAACGTCTCAGGAATTAAAGTAAATACAACTCTTTGTTGTCTATTTTCTAAGGAGACGTTATCACTAAACGAAAAAATTTTTGAGTATAAGTATTTCAGCACCAAAAATTTTTCATTTCATCCTTCTGTTAATTTAAATGTATGGTTTAATGACGACTTTTTAAACGCGCTCTTAAAGAAAATAAACGACTTTGAGCACAAAGGTTCGGGATGGAAATTGGAGGAAATTACTTCTCTTACGTTTAACGTGAACTCAGATCTTTCCGGTTTTCATGCTCCATCATCATACATAGCGTTACCTAGAGAAATTGAACTAAAAAAAGCCGTGATTAATATTTGTAATGGAGATTTAGCTTGTTTTTATTGGAGTATAATGGCAGGCATTGAACCCAAATCGACCAATCCTCAACGTACTAATTCGTACACTCATTACAGTCAGGTATTGAAGTATATAGACATGCCCATGCCTTTAAAAAAAATTGACAGATTCGAAGTTGCAAATTCAATTTCTATCAATGTATATACATTGAAATTAAAGAAAGGTAAATTTTGTGTATATCCGGCTCACTTAACAAAGAATAAACTTGAAAAACATGTAAATTTATTAATGATAAAGGACAATTATGACGATGACGTTGATGTCGAGAATGATGATGGTGTGGGAAATTTTATGGAAGGTACTGAAAATTCTCATACAGATCGAGAACTTCCTAACACTACATATCATTATTGTTACATTAAAAATTTGTCTAGACTTGTCAGCAACCAGCTTTCCAAACATAACGGTAAAAAACACGTTTGTGATCGTTGTTTGATATTTTTCAATTCGGAATCAGCTCTAATACAGCATTACGAAGATTGTCAGTTGCTCAACACATGTAAAGTTAGATTTCCAGATGAAAAAAACAAGTTTGTTTCATTCAAAGATCATGCTTACAAACAAATGGTTCCATTTATTATTTACGTAGACATAGAATCATATTTAGAAAAAGTTAGAATACCTCGAGGTGAAAATTCTTTCAAGTACCAGCAACATAAAGCTTGCAGTATTGCTTACTATCTGCACTGTAATTTCAATTCAGATTTATCTTATTATAGAGAGTATCAAGGGCCAGACTGTGCGGAATGGCTTGCTAAAGAGCTGAAAACAATTGCTAACAATGAGGGTCAAAATTTTTTTCAAGTTGTACCGATAGAACCCTGCAGTATCGATATTAATAGTGCTGTCAAGTGCTACATATGCGAACAACCTTTTGATTCCAACTCAAAGAGGGTACGCGACCATGATCATTTCACTGGAAAATTTCGAGGTATATGTCATAATGAATGCAATTTAAATTACAAAGTAAAACCCGTTATACCGGTCGTGTTTCATAACTTCAGTTGCTATGATTGTCATTTGATCATAAAAGACGTGGCAACAGTGTTTCCAGGCAAACTTAGCATAATTCCAATCAATAAAGAAAAATATATCTCAGTTCAGAAACATTATAAAGATACTAATATCGTTTTTAGGTTCATTGACTCCTTTCGGTTTAAGGATACTTCTCTAGAAAGTTTGGTAAATAATCTAAACGATGAGGACTTTTCTCTTTTAAAACGTGAATTTAAAGAGTTGACTAGTGATGAATTGAAACTATTAAGAAAAAAAGGCGTGTTTCCGTACGAATATCTTGATAGCGAAGCAAAATTATATACCACAAAATTACCACCACAAGAAAGTTTTTATAGTAGTTTAGGTGATAAACATATTACTGATACGGAGTATAAACATGCGCAAAATGTTTGGAAGACGTTTAAAATTCAAAATTTACGAGAATATCTGATGCTATATCTTAAAACAGACGTGGTACTTTTAGCTTCGGTTTTTGAAAACTTTAGAGAAAGTTGTATGCAAAAGTATGGCCTCGATCCAGCGAATTTTTATACGTTGCCAGGTTATACATGGAGCTGTATGTTAAAATATACAGGTGTTAGGTTAGAACTCTTGACGGATGTATCACAGTTGATGATGGTCGAACGTGGAATCCGTGGGGGCATATCCCAATGTGTGAAGCGTCATGCCGTTGCTAATAATAGATACATGAAAAAATACGATCCTACCAAGCCTGACAGTTTTATTGTATTTTTGGACAAAAATAATTTATATGGCTGGGCGCAGGCGCAGTACTTGCCTTTTGGAAATTTTAAGTGGCTTACCCAAGAAGAAATCGATAACTTTGTTGTGCAAGCCGTAGGCGATGAAAGCGATATTGGGTATATTTTAGAAGTTGATTTAGATTATCCTGTTGAATTGCATGATAAACATAGATTTGCCCTTTTGTGCTGAAAATAGAAAACCTGAAGGTTCGAAATATGCTAAACTAATGACCACCCTATATGCGAAGACTAGGTATGTTATTCACTATAGGAATTTAAAGCAATGCTTAAATGCTGGTTTAAAATTAACTAAAATCCATAGAGTAATACAATTTTCACAGTCAGCTTGGCTTCGTCCCTACATAGAATATAATACGAATTTACGTGCACAGGCTAGAAATAAGTTTGAAACTAGTTTATTTAAACTGATGAATAACGCGGTATTTGGTAAGACCATGGAAAATATTAGAAAACATAGGGTTGTTAAATTAGTTACAAGGTTTGAAGGTCGATATGGAGCTCAGAGTTATATTTCAAAACCTAACTTTCATAGTCGTGCCATATTTAATGAGAATTTGGTTGCCATAGAAATGAATAAAACTGAAATATTGTTCAATAAATCGATCTATATAGGAATGTCAATTTTAGATTTATCTAAAATTTGCATGTACGACTTTCATTATAATTTCATGCAAAAATATGTTAAATCCTTTGACCTCCTATATATGGACACTGACTCATTTATTTATTTAGTTCACGGTCAGGATGTGTACTCCATTATCAAAAATAATTTACATGAATTTGATACTAATGACTATGAAAAGGATAACATTTTCAATATTCCATTGGTGAATAAAAAGTTAATAGGTTTAATGAAGGACGAAATGAACGGTAAAATAATTGAGGCCTTTGTAGGTTTACGTTCAAAAATGTATAGCATGAATTTCGACGATGAAAACGAAAAGCCTAGCAAAAAAGCAAAGGGTACAAAAAAAAATGTGGTTGAAAATTCTATTACGTTTGAGGATTATGTCAATGTGTTAATGACTGATAATTATAGTGTATATGATACACAAACCACAATTCAATCACAGTTGCATAAAGTGTACACTATAAGTCAGTATAAGAAAGTCTTAAGTGCTTTAGATGATAAAAGATTTTTGATTAACAAAATCGAAACTGTTCCATGGGGTCACTACAAGATTAACGAATACAGACAGCGACAGTTGTTGTAGTTTATGCAACATATAGAATTAATGTTTGATATACGTACATATGTTTACATAAATGATTGTATATGCACTATGTATATAAAACTATAAAATAAATGTGTTTATTGTATTTCGTCTTTTATTTCCTTATAATATAAGAAATAAAACAACAAATTATAAAGGTATTCATTTATTTGTAAAGAGTATCAGAACAATACACCTACAATAAATCTTTCTTAGCGATCCAAGAACGTTCATCGATGTTCAACCATTTGACATAAAGTTGATTACCTTTACGTTTGAGAACTTTCTCGACTAGGTAAGTATCAAAAACTCCTCCTTAAATGCACTTACCTTAAATGCACTTTCCGGATACTTTATCTTGTATGTCGAGCTACTAATAATTAATAATTAATATAAAATTGTAATACTTTGCTTTTAACAGATTAAAACTAACACACATCTTTATCTAATCAGACATTATTAAAAAAGACAAGGTCAATGACTCTTTAATATGTTGTTGTTGTGATTTTTTAATCGCGCGACCTCATTCTGCTAACGGTTTCACAATTACCTGGCTTCAATTTCAATTCGAACACCTACAGATGACTCTTTTTAACACTTAAATGCACTTTGAACCCTTAAATGCACTTTTTACCTTTACCTGAACACCTTAAATGCACTTTCTTACCTGCACACCTTAAATGCACCCCGTAAATGCACTTTTTACCTTTACCTGAACCCCTTAAATGCACTTTGAACCCTTAAATGCACTTTTTACCTTTACCTGAACACCTTAAATGCACTTTCTTACCTGCACACCTTAAATGCACCCCGTAAATGCACTTTTTACCTTTACCTGAACCCCGGAAATGCACTTTTTACCTTTACCTGAACACCTTAAATGCACTTTCTTACCTGCACACCTTAAATGCACCCCGTAAATGCACTTTTTACCTTTACCTGAACCCCGGAAATGCACTTTTTACCTTTACCTGAACCCCGGAAATGCACTTTTTACCTTTACCT
>CALNHX010011511.1:0-31496 GCA_940337035.1 Agriotes lineatus
CAACACTGCTAACGCACCAACACTCATCAACAGCAACAGCATCTAGCAGTTCGGAACTGTTAGTGGCCTGCGCTCGTACTCGCTCGGTAAACTTTCTAAGAGCCGACCCACAATACGTACACACGAAATCAGTGGCCGTGACAACTTTTCCTACCTGGGATACCTGTCTGTCGAGTCTTTCAATTGACGGAGTCGTAAAAATGGCCCAAGGAGTAGCTGGTGCTGATGTAAACTTTGGTTGCAAGTTACGCGTACGTGCGTGCAACCTTTAAAGCCCCGCTTGAGACAGCCCCACGCAGCGGCCACTTGGATTCTTTATCTTCGGGCAGGCTGCCAATGAAGGAAGCATTAGTTTAATAATATTCTTCCTTCCTCCTCTTCCTCTGGACTGGTTTACGCGTCCATTTAGAAAAATTACCCGTTAACCAGCGGCGTGACCATTTTTAATGTATGCGGATGACCAGATTTTTTTGCGATACCGAAGTTGAAGAACCTAAAATTAGCTGGCTAAGTGTGAGCTAATTTCTGCTATACAGGGTGCCCGTTTTTCGTTTTGAGCATGGAATTATCGTTCATCGACATACTATGTTGGTTAAAATAGAGTAAAGCTGCATAATTTAGTGCTGGTCACTCAGGTCACTATTCGAAAAAGAAATTTGACCTAGCCTACTTAGTTTTTCAGTTTTCGTTTTTTCTTGTGTTGTCTTTATTTGGTAAACTTTCTTCATAGGTTAATAACAAATTATTACAGGTTATTTTAGATTCAATATGACTAGGTCTAAAAACAACATATACTATCAACTATTCCAGTAATACATAATAAAAAACGTATTACAGAACCATCAATTAAATATTTTGTCACACAAGCAATTGTATTCAATCATGCTATATACAGGGTAATTCATTAGTGTCTTTACAAACTTTGACAATGAAAAGCAGATTTAATTGCATGAAGAAATGTTCATATAAACGTATGTCGTATGTCCTATCTGTCTTTGTTCAGAAGTTATAGCGCTTTTAACATTTTTTCTCTTTGAACACTAATAAGTAGGTAATCATAATTTAAAGAAATCAAAAACATTTATTGTAACACAGAAAGCAAAATTGCAGCATCTTGAATCCTCTGCATAAAAATCGCAAGGAGTCAGGTCGGTGATCTAGGTGGCCATGGTATAGGACCTCCTTTACCAATCCATTTCTTTGGGAAATGTGTATGCCGCCATTGGGTCACTTGCCTTCCTCAGTGAGGCGGGGCCCCATTATGCTGATACCACATATCTTGTAGTAGGTGGAGTGGAACATCATCCAGAAGATCAAACAATGTGGTGTTCAAAAACTTATGGTACCTCTCTGCATTTAAATTTCCCTTAAATACATTTATAAGTAATGTGTTATTAAATAAGCCACCCCAAACATTGACACTAAATCTCTTCTGGAAATTACGCGTTCTGGTCGAATGTGGATTGTCCAAAGACCAAACATGGTCATTATGGAAATTATTAATACCGTCTTTTGGATCCATCTGATCATAGAATTTTTGAAATAAAGTTGTTATCTTGGACGTGATGCAATGCTTGTACACTTTGTCGATGATAAGGGTGCAGCATTTCTTGATTTATTATTCCCCATACATCACTTTGTGATAGCCCCAAATTTCGTGCTATGCGCCTGGTACTAATTTCCGGTTCTCCACTTACAGCATTTATTACGTTTTCACGATCTTGAACATTTACATCATGCGGGCGAATAGGTCTAGGAAGAGCGGCAGTACCAGTCATGCGAAGTCTTCTAAATGATGTACTGAATATGGGATGCGACGGATAACGTCTATGAGGAAATCTATTTCGATATTCTCTCGCTGCATTACGAGAATTTCTCTTGCAAAATCGATACACAAACACAATGTCAGCATATTCTTCGTTAGAAAATGGATTCATGACTAAGTAAAATTGCACAAATATTTTAACAAATAGTGACAGAAAGCATTAACATAAAGAAACTATTGTTGACAGGTGATTATTTAAAATGACAGTTACTAAATTTTGTTTTGCGACATCATGACTACTATACGATTTTTTAACTTAAACATTTTAAAAACGCTATAACTTCTAAACAAAGAAAGATACCTAGGACATACGTTTATATGAACATTTCTTCATGGAATTAAATCTACTTTTCATCACCCTGTATATCGAAACGGGGTTCAGAATGGGGTAGTGGAGCCAGTGGCGCATTATAGCGAAAACCTCAGGGGCACCAAAATGGAAATATCGACAAAAATTGTAACACCTTTATCATAAAATATTAATTCCCAGGCATATACCTCTTCTTCGTTCTTCTTTATCTATTCCTGTGTGCAGTTAAGCAGTGGGCGTCTTTTGCTGGATCCATTGATTGTATCGACGCTTTTCCGCTATCGTCGTTCCTATTTTTCTTGCGTTTTTATCCATCTATGTATTCCTAGGTCTTTCGTTTAATCTCCTTCTTTCTGCCCTTGTCTTTAGTGCTCGTTTCGATAATATGTCTTCATTCATTTGTATTAGGATTAGGAGTCCATATCACCTTATTTGTTTATTCTCGATGTTTGTCATCAGTGGTTCCTGTTACAGCTGCTCTCTGTATGTTGCATTCCTTATACGGCCTAGTGGCCTAGTCTGTTTTTGTCCCGTAATTTTCCGCGCTGTAGGTTAAAATAGCATAGCTGCGTAGTTATGTGGTTTTGTTTTCTAACTTACTTATCGTTTATCCAAGATGGTATTGTATATAGTGTAGTATACTTGGTTGGTCTTGCTCACCCTATCGCCTATTTTCCTGTAAATTCCATGGTTTGTTGTCGTTCTTCTTCTTCTGCAGCTTATTCCATTCATTATCGGATGTACGCCTCCCTTAGGTTTTCCAAATCTTCTCTATTGTGTGTTTTTCTTATCCAGTCGTACCCTGCGACTTTTCTTACGTAGTCTGTCTACTTGGTCTGTGGTCTTCCTCTGCTGTCTATTATCCTTCATTCTTCGTATATGCTCCGACCAATTTCATCCTAGTGTGCACAGACGTTCTATTACATCGATTACTTTAGATCTTCTTCGTATTTCGGTGTTAGGTATTTGGTCTTCTTATGTTCAGTATTCTTCACTCCATTTCCCTTTGTGTAACCTGAAACTTCTGAATAATGCTTTTGTTTAGAGCGCATGTCTTCTTGCCATAAGTTAGCACTAGCAACACATATTGGTCAAAGTTTTGCACTTTTAGGGTGTTTCGTATATCAGCTTTAAATACTCCCTGTAACCTTCAGAACGGTGATCACACCAATGACAATTTTTTATCTAGGTCCGCTGTCAGTTCGTTCTTTAACTGTCGCCATTATTTTGCCTTGTTGAGTAATCCCTTGTTGTTCTTCTAACTCGTTTGTTAACTATTTGGCTTTGTTTAGGTTTATTTTCAATCTTATTTGTTTTGATTTCTCGTTAAGTTCTTCTAGCATCTCTTATAACTCTAATCTGCTATTTGCTATCAATGTAATATCATCAACGTTTCTCAAGTGGTTTAGTTTCTCACCATCTATTGTTATTCCTCTTTCTTTCAAGTTCATCGTTCTGAACATGTTCTCTAAAACAGTGTTTCTCAACGGCCGGCCCTCGACCAGTGTCGGTCTGCAAAAAATTTTGCTAGTCCTTCGAAATTCAATAGTTATTTGTATATCAAAGTTTGAAAGTAGTCATTTTCAGACCTCGACTAAATTAACGCCAATTAAACTAAAATAAAAATAACTTCAAAATCTGCAAACCTACTTTCAAATAGGGGTAAACACAAAATAATAAATAGATAATAATACAACGCCCCAGTCTAATATGTATTTAAAAAGATCATCAAAGATTTTTAAAACGTTGCTATTAGCAGCGTTATGCCGAGAACTTAGGTCTGCAATTATTGTCAACTTTCTGTCTCCAAATGAAGTCCGACGACAGTGGTGGCAAACCAGTCATTCATGATTTTTTTATTCTGATAGGAAAATTTGTTGTGCTCATTTTTCATCATTCTACTCATTTTAAAGCTTAAAAAAGTACGAGGCATTTTCATTTCATGAGTATAAGCTGTATTATAGGCGCTATTGCTTTCACGGATGCAGTGGTGCAAGATTAAAGTGGCTCTCAGCTTTTCGACAGTTTATGGACTACAATGGGGGCAAGGAGGTAAGAAGTCAGTTCAAATATTTATTTTAACAGTTAATGGGAACCACGTTCGCTTAGGCTCAGGCCTCAAGCAGGCCCAGTCTAACCTGACTTCTGTGATAATTCACGCGTGTCGAGTTTCTGATTACAATTTTCGCACGTACGCTGACTTTATCTGCTCATCATCGGAATGAACGGATACATAATTGGAATACGGCCTAAGTACAGAAATACTGTTTTGAGCCTGTATCACCCCGGTGCGCTGAACAACCTACTGGAAGAAGTGACATATACAAATTGGACATAACTGCACTACAAGCAATAAGGTGACGAGGTAACCCGGAAAAGACATCCTGCGGAGGAAATTTCATACTCTTTTCTAAAACGGATCCAAGAAAGAAAAGCACGAGTTAGGAACTGGTTTTCTTGTTAGTAAATGGGCATTACCTCAAATGATAGATTTTGAAGCGATTAATGACAGACTATGTAAACTAAAAGTAAGCGGACGTTTCTCCAATTTGACGCTTATCTGTGGGCATGCGCAAACTGAAGACAATGCAACGAAAAGAGATATGTTTCACACCAGTAATTGAAAGTCACAGCTTATATGCAATTGCAGATGACAATGGAGCCACACTAGTTGACTTTGCCTTTGAAAATGATATGAGAATAGGGGGAAATTTTTCCCCAGAAAGATGCTCACGAAACTACATGGACATCACCTGACGAAAACATCTGCAATAAAATCAGCCATACTCTTATAGACAAAAGACATGCCACAAACCATCAGAAGCTTTCGAGGAGCCGATAAAGCCTCCGATCACTTCTTAATTAGAGCAAACATTAGAGAACAATCAAGGACATATGAAATTAAAGGAAAAGAAAAGAAAAAATGGAATGTGGAGAAACTGAAAAATGGAGAGGTTCAAGAAGAATATGAGGAATTCATCATCAGGAAAATAGAGAAGGCAAATTTGGAGAGAGTATATATATAAATACTACTAAAACAATAGATAGACTTTTAAATAATTAAGAACGCTATCGCAAAAACCACATCGGTGTACAATCTAAACAACCAACAAGAATGGTTTGCTAATAATTGTGGAGAAGCATAGCAAGACGACATAAAGGTAGATTAAAAATACTACAGCAAAGAACTAAGAACAATGTAAATAAATTTGTGAATGAAAGGGGAAACGTCAACAGGATGTAGTTGTGTACAAAGTACTGTCACACATAGTACACAATTTTAGGAGAATATCAAGCTGGCTTACGAGGAGAAAGATCGACTACAGATCAAATAAATACCATCCGTTAGATTAAAACAAAATGTTGGAAATTTAATATAGACATCCACCAATTGTATATTGACTACACAACAGCATATGACAACTTAAAGCAAAATGAGATATAGAAATCGTTAGAGCAATTCCAGATTCCCACTAAATCAATAAGACTTGTCAAAAGGTAACAGTAGGGACATCTGAAGGCAGACGACCAGCAGGAGGGCCACGAAGGCGATAGATCAATAGCATCACAGAAGATCTGAAGAAATTTGGAAGACGAAATTGGAGCAACTTAGTTCCAAACAGAAACGAATGGAGGCGGGTCGTGGAAGAGGCTGAGGCTCACAATGGACTGAAGTGCAATATTGGGACGTAAATTTTCTATAAAATTAATAAATTCAATAGTGTAAGAAAACTGATCCTATCAAATCAATAAATCATGCCAAAAGAGAAGGGATGACAAGAAAAAATATTAGAAAGAGTGAGAAGGAAAAGATTTGAAATTTTCGGTATCGGCGATTAAAATTCAAATCGAGCCCCAAAAAGCATTTAGAGGACGTAGAGATGGAAAACGGAAACGCAGAACATCAGTTGGAAGGGCCAGAAAACTCATAACACGCGGATGAAGAAAGAGGCGAGGAAAATGATAATAATGGTCTAGAAGAGCTGGTCTCGTTTTGGTATGGATTAATCATAGAGGATAATACCCCAGAACTTCAGGAAGAGCTTCGACCTCGTCTCCAATATGACTATGATGATGATTTCTTCAACCGTCCTGACTTGATAAACTGAAATTCTTTTTCCAATACCGTCCAAGGGTACCTACCGCTCAAAAAGATATTCCTTTCAATCTTGAAAAGGCATTTACTCATAAGAACAAATCAAGAAGGATGTGGTATGTGGCTGAGCTACAGGCAGTGGTGTAGTCGAGGGGGAACGCGGGGGAACGGCGTTCCCCCACTGGTTTTTTGTTAAGTTAAAAAAATAAAGAACGAATTTATGGCATTTACTTATTAGCACAAACAATTTGATAATTATTCATTCCAATATCATTTAAATATAGGCTAGTGGTATATGTTATTATTTAGAAATATCACGTCAAACATGACTTGCTACTTGCTATGAATATGCAAAGTATTAAAAACAGTTTGAATTACAATGTTGTAGACTTGATATTTATATATTAAGGCTACGAAACTGGCAACATCGTAATACCAAAAAATTGCTCCAGAAAACATCAAAATGCATATTTTTGCACCTATACTTTTAAAAAATTTCCGGAAGAAGACCCCCGGACCCCCCTTCTCCTGGGGGATATTCCATACCCCTCAGAAGTCTAGCGTTCCCCCACTGGCAGATTTGCCACTACATCACTGGCTACAGGGAAGAGAGAGAGAGATACTTCTCAGTACAGTTTATTTGGCATATGATGATGAAACTTCGGGTTAGTTTAGAGCTATTTCTGTTTCAAAACATGTTTATCAGCACATAGAGGAACACGAAGTGGCCATCAGATATGGAAGAAACTGTGATAATCGGAAAATTTGTTTCAATGAGAAATAAAAGAGTGGTAAAAAACCGACATGTTATTAACGTTGTAATCCACATTACCAGATAATAAACGTTGGAAATAATCTAAAAATTAAACTCGATGCAAGAAAGACTGCTGTCGGTTACAAAGAAGATTTATTAAAATATGAAAATGTTTTGATTGCTCTGATATTTCTCAATGTTGTCTATAACTGGCCCTTAGTCAAGGTACATGCAGAAAAAGGGATTTGATTTATTAAAATATAACTCAATAGGAACTCCATGCTGAAATTAAAACAATTCTTCTTCTTCCTGTTGGATTATGGCCCATCCAGGTAGAGATGTGTAAAGATTCCATTAACAAGGTGAATCACTCCTTAGTGTTAAAGTTTACGCACTGTACTTTGACCACGTTTGTTCTTGTAAGTCTTAATATGATCAGTTTGTCTACAACTGCGGGTATGTTTTAGCACTAATCACATTTTTTTCCAATCCGTTCTACTATGCACTGTTTTAAACCAACTATTAACACCAATTATTTTAAGGTCAATTTAGCACATTTTCGATCCATTTCTTACGTGGCCGCCCTTTCCTTCTGGGGAGGTCCTGAGTCCATTGCTTCAGTTTCTTCTGCAGTCTGTCTTAATTTAGCCTCATAATGTTCCCGAACAATTTTATGCTTTACGCCTTTATGAAGTTTACTATGTCTTCCCTCGCTAACTCTTTCTTGATTTCATGATTCATTCGAGTTCTATATTGGTCTCCATTGAGTTTAACGGGCCCTAGTATTTGCCTTATGATCTTCCGTTCAAATTTTCTCAATGCTTCTTCTTCTCCATCGGTAAGGGCAAGAGTTTTCGCGGCGTAAGTCACCACTGGTATGATAAGGGTTTTATAAATTATCATCTTTGTTCTACGGCTTAGCTTCTTGTTCAACAGCATATTTTTGTTGCTATAATATGCTTTGTTCCCTTTCTGTATTCTATACTTGGTCTTTCGATTAGGTTCATCTAGGTTCCCTATTACGCAACCTAAATAGTTAAAGCTTTCTACACATTCAAATTCAAATTGTCCTACTCTTTTAGTGTTCCGTTGTTATTATCGCCTTTACTTGTTTGCATGTATTTTGTTTTCTCTTGATTGATGTGTAAACCATAGTTTTTTGCAATTTGGGCTAGGCTCACTACTAATTTTATGAGTTCATTTTTTGATCTGCTGATTATAGCTATATCGTCGGCGTAGGCTGTTAATTGTGTCATATTGGTAGTAATATTGCCTACTAGTTCCGCTCTTCTTATTATAGACTCTAGTGTAATATTGAACAGGGTTGCAGAAAGCACGTCACCTTGCCTTACTCCTTTGTTTATTGCAAAATTGCTGGTTGCTATGTCTTGTAGCTGAACTGCTATATTGTTGTTTTCTAAGATCATTCTCACAAGTCGTATTAGTTTCGGCGGTATACCTAGACTGCTTACCTCTTGCCGCATTTTGTTCCTGTCAATGGAGTCAAAGGCCTGCTTAAAATCGATGAAGATGAAGTGTAGATTTATATTATATTCGTATGCTTTTTCTGAGATCATTTGTAGACTATGTATCGCGTTGACTGTGCTCCTTCCCGCTCTAAATCCGTTCTGGTAATCACCTATCAGTTGTTCTGAGTATTGCATTAATCTGTTCTTGATTAACTAGCTAAGCTAAAACAATAATACAAGGAAATATGACTGAAATTGCAACCTCTGCAGATACATTTGTAGTATGGGCGAAACTCAATTTTGTAAGAGAAACATTCGAATGTATTATTGAAAAATATAATGTTTTATTAAAATTGTAAAAACTACTTTTGCCACTTGAATGCTTCCATTACGTTTCTTAAGGAAACAAGCTTAGCAAATCTTTTTTGAAGTTACAAAAGGGGTTTTTAATAACTGTATTAGTAGCATCGACATTGCTAAAAATCTTGACGAGTACTTTTAGACGATAGGGAAAGTTAACGTCATGCTCCAGATTAACTCATTTCCGATTTCGATACTCTCATAAAGAGTCGAATAACTGATAACGATAGAATTGAGGAAAGCCATCATTATGGTCCATCTTGTTGGGCAAAATGGCTGGAGATTTCCACGTTGAGTTTTCCCATCCTGTTCATTTTGAAGATGGAAAAATATTGTGGGTCGCTTAGAAGCTTAGAACAGCTTTTCACAAATTGTAACCATTTTCCTATCAAGGTTTGGAGCATTTTGACATCCCATTTGAAGCTGAACGCTGTCCTGAAAAACCAAATTTAAATTCTGTGCTAAGCAGTGCACGTGCATAGCTCGGGGTTCTAATGCAACAAATTGAGTTCCAACACTAGTTACTGTATCAGACGTATTTGCAGCCGCGTTAGAACATTGACCAGGGCAATAGTAGACTGGAATGCTGGAATGTTTTTAATAAAAAAAAATCTTTCACGTCAGATTTATTTTTGCATACATCGAAAACAAATGTATACTTGTTCCTTGACAGCAATGCCATTAGATTCACCCACAGCGAAGCAATAGTATTTTGAATCATTTACTTATTCAATTAGGTGTTTTAATACTTCATGACCGAGCAGTGTAAGCATTTAATCCAATATCTTGAGATAACCGTTTGTACTTATCCCTTGCCAACCGTCGTTTAAGATTGTCACTGTCACTTGGTCTAACATTATCTAATTAAGTTATTAAATTACTATTTTTTTTCAAGATGTCTACGAATAGCTAGCTAATCTAAATATTTGATCGAAACAAATGTTAAGCAATGCTGACTGCGCCCATGCTTTAAAAATTTCTTGTTTTACTGAAGAGAGCTGCATTGACACACTGCAGTGCAACTTCGGTTCCAGGAACCCACAAATACGTTATTGCGGGTTTTAAAAGTAGCTTAAACCCACGAAGCGTGTTGGCGCCTATGTAAGAAAGACACATTTAGAATGGGTTTTTATAAAGTCGGAAAGGATACTGAGGTAGAATCAATACTCATTACCTAGAGATTACGCTGATAGATGTAGGAATCTGAACATTCAGGACCCAAATAAGTGTGAGAAAATCGCCAAGGGGGAAAGTTTAACTTTCCTGCAACTAGCGCAATTTCTACAAAATTAAAAATGAAATAAAAAACTTTGCAGATAACTGGAAGGCCATCAAATTAACAATTAAAAATTCGTTTCGGAGGCTTTCACGGCCATTGTCATTAAGTAAAAAATGACTTCCGGGATTGGACCGTGTCATTATTGAGGTCGAAGAGCTCAACGTTTCTCCCACTATCGTAAGGGGCTTCATCAAGAGGAAAGCAAAAGAACACGGTAACTCAACGTGTTAACCACGCCAGAGGCGAAACTCTTTGCAAAGGAAAGTGGGCGAAACGTTGAGTTCTTCGACCTCAATAATGACACGGTCCAACCCCGGAAGTCGTTTTTTACATAATTGAAAGTCCGTATAAAATAGATTACACTGGATTTGATATCGATTCAGAAGACGTTTACTCAGTATAAACAGACGTTGAGAAAGCCTGGACTAGTGAACGCAATGAAGTAACTCTTAAAACCAGGGCCGTCTTAAGTGGGAGTGCACGGCACTCGGGCGGCAAGTTCTTAGGAGCGGCAGCTAGCCTTAGTTTACATAACTAATCTTTTAAAATTCGACATTTAGAGTTCCCATCTAACGCTATTATTGGAAATAAAGCGTTGTAACCAATGAGATAACGTGAATATGTGACGTCAAGTGAAGAACTGAGTAGCGGCGGCTTAGGTTGAACCACGGTGTAACATGCAGGCAGGTGGATCGACTCCACTTTCAGAACTGGCGAAGTATCCCAAAGGCAATGGCGTAATACAAATACGTCAAATATCCATATCAATTGACATGTGAAGTGACAATATGTGATAAATGACTATTATGTAATAAAATACGACTGGTTATTATCCACAAATCATCTATCAAAAGTGTTCGAGGCCTTTAAAATGTAATCGACTCGTGAAGAAAACGAAAATATTGAAAGTCTTTTGATTATTAACAATTAACTTATTTGCAATTTCGATTTACTGAAGGAAATAAAGATTTTACCGTCCTATCTAAATATCGGTGACTGTCAGTTGGGCCACGACAGTATGAGGTCCGATAATTGCGTTAGTCAGTTGGGCCACGACTTGAAAAGTAACGGATTAGCAAAGAAACACAACGGGGAGTAACTAGTACCTCTTATATGTTATCTTCCAGATACTATTTCTGATGCAAAAAGTGTGCTTTTTGCGATTATGCTAATATATAAATCAATCGCCGTGTGTTAGTAACGCAAAAACTCGTGAACGACTTGACCGATTTGGATGATTTTTTTTTCTTTGTTCGTCTTACTCCCGAGGTGGTTTAGCAAAAAAGAAAATTTGGAAAAATCCAAAGGGAAAGCCGGAAAATTGGAAAATATCGAAAGTGTGTTTTTCTATACACTGTACGACTTTCTATTTGCAGTCATACTTTTATGATTCTGTGATTAATGGCTTGAAGGGTTTTCCCCACCATGTCATAATCCAAAACAACGTTTGCCGGTTTTATAATAAGAAGCAACAGCTGGAAATCTCTTAAACGGTTAGCAACACAGTCTATAGACAAATTAAATTGTTGGTTTGTAGAAAATAACCTCATTTTGAATTTCGATAAAGCACATTTCATTAACTTCTCTCTTGACTTGTGCAGTGATGAATTCTCGTACAACAATGTTCGAGTGATGCGAAATGTCTTGGTCTTATTATTGACATTATCTTGGAAGGGTCACATAAATGAACTTGTAAAGAAATTAAACAAATCTTGTTACTCATTGCGAATTAAGTCTCATATTAGATCTGAAAACAATACTAACAGTATACTATCAATACTTTCAATCCCTAGTTACATATGGTATTGCCTTTTGGGGAGGTTGTGCAGACAGAAATGGGGTTTTCATTTTGCAGAAAAAAGTTATTCGCTCTATTCAGCACCTAAAATTTCTTTTCTTTCAATTCCATATGCACCAGTTTTGCTGGCCTTTCTGATATATTCTCCAAAGCTTTCCTGTTGATGGCGTTGCTCACAGGTCTTGGAATGGTATTTGACTCTTCGTGGTTTTGATTGCCAATTTTCTTCACTATTAGGTTTTCATTTGCAGCATTTGTATATATTACTGCCGCGCACCGTTTATTGGAACATTTATAACGAATTTTAAAACATTTACTAACGTCTGCTTTACAAAATGTATAATGGTTGACAAAATTTTCCCCGTTTCACTTCAAATCACGGATGCAACTTCCATAGCGAACAGTTTAATAACAATAAGAAAATCGTATGAAAATATTTTCTTAAATATCTTACCTGTTATCAATAATTCCAGGATTAGTGAACCGAAATACTTCGTGGCGCAACTGACAGGTCTTCCTAATCCCTACTTAGACACTATCTGCATATTTGGTTTGACGTGGCCCAACTGACTTACGTCCCTAAATCTACCACACATTTCCAAATTTATAGATTGATTTACGCATTTACTTAACATTACCTGTCACTGTTGCTAAGGGTGAAAGAACATTTTCCAGTATGACATAAGAAACGCTATCTTAGCTATAATAATTATTAAAAACGATATTGACATATATAAACTAGTTTTTGAGCTCACCATATAAGTGGTTTTATTGTAATTAAAACAAATTTGGCATTTGTAAAATTAAATTGTACATACAGAAGTTATAGAAGAAAATGTTTTAACGTCTTTGATAAAGATAGCGCATCGCAAGGGAAACAACTTTTGCTATATCGAATCACAGTTGAAGAGGTATAAAATTATGTAAAAACTAGGTAACGCATATTTTAATGTTGCTGATAATACTGAAACAGTAAATGGATACAAATTACCATAATTTGCAAAGGAAAACAATACAATCGGTGAGATTGGAATCTGCGATTCCCGAGGAAATTTGATTGACGAAAATGTTTTAACGTCTTTAATAAAGAAAGCATACTGCAAGAGTGTTCAAAGCTATGTACAAAATACGTAAACATATTTTGATGTTTCTAATAATACTAAAACAGTAAAAAGAAACACATTAATTCGCAAAGGAAACGGGTATCGTAGACCCCTCACATCCAGGCGGAATCCGATTACGTGTCAGACACTTTAACCGCTCGCCAAAGAATGCACACATATCATACTTGCTTATCGCTGTGTTATAAAGAACGTGGTGACGACAAGGCCAATATCGCAGCCAAAGTGCGCGCGATCGGTGTCGATGAAAACGTGGCGCATATATGTGTAGGGATAGTTCTCTATTTGGCTGCACTCAACTCAAATCACTCACTTTCTCTAACCAACTAACTGCCGCTCCCCTCTGTGCTGTGAGCTGTAAGCTCACAGCACAGAGGGGAGCGGCACAAGAGGCGGCGGGACGTATCTGCTTGAAAATCTAACAGAAATACCAAAACTGCGTCATCTGTTATTATGGTGGAATTTTAAAATATAATGCATCCCAATGGGCTTATTCTACATTGGTACTAGCTTATCAGTATGTGCTTTCATTGCGTATTTCACAGGTAGCTTTGAATATTATTAAAAATAGGTTGCCAGGTACTTTATTTGAAAATCGACTAGAGTCATTTATGTTGATGAACATTGAAAATAAAGTTCTTAGCCACATCAACAATGACGAAATTATTAACCATTTGGGTCAAACATGCTACCTAATGTAGAACGCTTTATTATATTGATTTTATTTTGTTATTCAATATCTACAACTTATTATATTATATTAGTTTTGTTTGTTATAGTTTTATAGAATTTGTGTTTAGTTTTGTTATTACATTTTTGTTTATCACAACTAATCTATAAATGTAAGTTCATGTTTAGTAAGTCTGTGTTATAATCTTTTTCTGCCTATAAATCTTACCTGGTACTAATATTAATGTACCTACAATTTTTTTGTCCGAATTCAAGATGTAAGGCATGGAACAAAATTAGTTTTACTTATTAGATGTGCTGTAACTTGACCTGACTTTATTTTATAGTTTATTGTGTGATTTTGAAATATTTGTTGATTATTATTATTTTTTGAACCGCCAACCGTCAATTTTCCGGTACGATTTTAGATACCCCAGCTGTTTTGAACGAATGCATTCATCATCAAATTTGTTTTTCTTATGGCCACCGTTTTAATGTTTCTAATTGTAAATGATTTACTTGCTCTAAGTACATCTATTACAGTCCTTTACCTTACCTACTCGAATTTAATACAATTAAACTTTTATTTCCAAAGACTCCATGTAAAAAAGTTTCGTTAAAAAAATAAAGAAATAAGGTAGCTGGGTTCATTTGCTTTTTAGAAAAATACTGAAAATTTGTATTTATGTTCCATGTGGGGAAAACAGCTACGTCCAGTTGATTGAATTTCCATTGGAATTGGAATAAGCTCGCCGGCTCTGCAATCCAACAAATCGGATGGTACTGAGAAAATAAAATACTAACCGTGAAACAAAAACTGGCCCATTCCTCCGGGTTGGGGTTTGATCGCTGGGCCAGCACCCCAGGCGAAATCGACGATGGAAACAGGTCTCAAAGTTAAAGATAAGTTTTTAGAGAACTAGACTGTATGGGGATAGAAGAAACAAAATAAAATTCATTTTTACAGAACATACACGATTCAGTAGAATTTAGATGAATTTTATTACACTAAAGTGAGAACAGTTTAATCGATCAGCAATCTCCAAAATGAAACAATATTGCTGGGAGATTCCAATGCGAGGACAAGCAACACTAGCAACAGTAAAGAGATAAGCAGACATTGAAGAAGAAATTATAAAAGACAGCGGTGGAAGATTATCGAATTATATGAGTTTGCACTTGAAGAGCATGAATGACCTCTTCGAGCATAAAATGATGCGTAAATACAGTTGCTACCATGCGACCAGAAATATATCATTTACAATAGGTTACGTCATTCTACGACAGAAATCTAAAATAGGAACCACAGACGTGAGAGCTTTCCTGAATGCAGATCAGACCACGCCATGATGGAAGCCGCGATAAGTCTTAAATATTCAGCAAGGTCAAATCATACATAAAATTACAGCAAAAGAAATGTTAGACAAACAATAAGATATAACACAAAAAGCCATAAACTAGATTTGCTTAAATTCTTAGATACAGCCAACTGCAAAGCATCTTTCGAGCAAAAAGTAAAAGAAATTTTCGAATACGTCAAAAGAAGCATACAAAGTGCCTCAAAGGAAGTTTTGGGAGAAAAAGAAACTGGAACAACCTGAATGGTGGTGTAAAGAACTTGAAGAAATAATGAGACAGAAAAAGCTCCAATATAACTTGGTTTAGAACACATGCCAATGAAGATAAAAAGACGTATGGCCGGGTAAATAGGGAAGTCAAAAATGTAATGATCAAAAGTATAAAGTATAAAGTATAAAAATGAAAACAGGAGTGCAGTAATAGAGGTAGGTAGTATAACAACACAGGAAAAAAATTTGGTGTGATACACGCACACAACTTCATTTTACAGTGATCTTATAATTAGCCAAAAATTTGATTTTTAATTTATAAGCATTTGTCAAAAATTTTCAAAAATTACAAGTTCTACAGAAACCGTACAAAATAGAGCGTTAGTTCAAGAGACAAATGTTAAAATTTTAAGCTGAATTCAAAAATGTAATAATATACCGGGTGTTCTATTTAAAATAAAAGTTAATAAAAAAATATGAAAAAAAACAGAATAAACCCATTTTAGTGGTATTCAACTGGAAAATCAGCTATCTCACATCAATACACATGAAAAATGTAATAACAATTTAAAGTTTGAAAAAATCGTTAGAGCCGTTTTCGAAAAAATTCAAAACAAACTGAAAAATCACAAGAGTAAACACCATACTTCCGGTTATGCGATTTTCTTGAAAAGCTTGCTGTCGCATCTAGATAGTACGCAAAACTTATATATGAAGTTTCAACGCCATACCTCTTTTCGTTTTTGAGATATTTTGTTCACAGGCAGACAGACGGACGGACCGACGGACACACAGACACAGACCAATGAACAAAAATATGTTTTTTGGGTTCAGGGGACTCTAAAACATGAAGATCTGTTAAAAATTCAATTTCGCATTTTTGGGGTGAATCCAATACTTCTTTTATTGTAAAAGGAAGTAAAAAGTCTTAAATAAGGTAAAAATTGGTAAAAGGACAGAAGGGGCATTCCAATAGATCTAGTGAAATATGGACTGAACGTATTACTGGAAAGATTAGCTGACATATTCAACAAATGTATGTTGAAATGATGTAATATCTTTAGGGATTGATGGAATATGACATAGCTCAGTTCAATACACAAAAACGGAAAAGAAGAAGAGTGTGAAAAGTGCTTTGTTAAGGATCTGTCGAACGTGGTTTGATAGCGTTTTTAACGAAGCACTTGTAGTTAAATTGTCTAATTTGGTCTCAGAAATACATGGTGGCATTTTGTGCAGACTGTCAGGACATTTTCAAATCGCCCGCCGATGCGAGCGAGCAGCTTGCTATGGTCACCTTGTGGTTGGTTGCACGTGTGCGGTGCACGCTGCAGACACGTTCCCCCAGCGTGGTGTGTTTTCGGATAGTGTCTGCCGAGTCGTCAGGCGTGCAAGGTGTGTTGGTGATGCCCTATTTTCTTTTGGCCCAACGCTCTCGAATTATTGTCGCCGTGCAGGCAAATTACCACTACTGTGTGGGTGGGATCCAACCAAGCGAGAACGTGTCTTTGATCACCTTTTTCATGCGAGCTCTGTCGGTCGCCCCGTTAGCCGCATGAGTTCTGCGAAGGAATCCTTGCGGATGCGTCATCTAACCACCTACAACCGCTGGAGCCTTGTGACCCGCTGTGCCGCGAGCCGGAGCCATTCCTGCCACGCACCTAGCCAGGTGAAGCTACAGCATGATTGAAAACTTTTATCCTCTAGAGGGCTGTGGAATTATTTTGTCAAACACATTTGTTGGAAATCGTGGTAATAAAAGTCACATTGGCATTTTATATCTGTCAGTTTAAAGTTACATCAGGAATGTCATTTTAAGAAATACGAACATTTTTGTTGATTACATAAAAATGTTAGTAACAAAAACAACTACAGCTGTTCAAAATAATTTCCTGCATTTTCTATACACAGCACCACCTTGTGTTCAGTATTAATCATCCTGTAAAATCTAAGTGATTCTATCAAAATTGTATAGGTTATATTATTATTAAGTACCTTTACTCATCACTGCCAACATAAATTACATTTTTTAAAAATCCAAAGCCCTGTAGAGGTTAAAAGTTTTCGATCATATGGTATAAGGTAGTGTGTATACCATGCATTAGCCGCTATCTCATTACGCGCGCACTCATTAACGCCAAGTATGATAGTTTGTACGGCAGTAATTATTTCTCGCGCATAGACCGATTTGTTAAGTACTACCTTATATTTTCTTTATGTGTATTGCATGCAGATTTTCAGGTTAAGCAGTCTGAAGTGTGAGAGCGATGTAAAGCGAAGCCTGGACGTAGTTGTGGCCGTCAAGGTAGGTTGGAGCGTTCCAGTTACCGGTTTCGTGGAGTCAGAAGGCTGCACACATATCCTACCTAGTTTAGCTTTTGGAGGTTCAGTCAGACGCGGGTTCAAATATCGAATCCCGTGGACCCCTATTATTTTGTAACACCCTGTATATGTCGTCACGCTTGTCCCTATGGTGTACCGTTCATAGGACCACGCCCATCTCCCTGAGCGTATTAATTCGTGGCTATTAGTTTGTTTTCGATAATTCCAGGGCAAGTGGTGACGTTTCTCGGACATGATATGTTAGGTGGCACTAGAACAGTTTTATACCGTAACAAGACCTATTGGAGATACCCTGTATAATCGGGTGTAATATAGTTAATCGCCAACTCCCCCTTCAGGAGTAAGATCTGTTCCTCTATTCGCATTACATTTACACACATTTTACTATGTATATCTAGAAACTGTTGCCCGTTTTTGATATACGCCGTGTCATCTGCGTATAGTTCCTTCATTCTGTGTAAAATGATAGTACACTTTGAATTTTTCTAAAACTCCGTTGCCTACTCTCTTCCCTATCAGCTGTTGAACGACAAAGACATTATCAGCACATCCTCTAGCTGGTTTTCAGAAGAGTCTACTGAGATTACTATTGATTCTGTTTTCTATATACGAGTAGCTGCGAGAGTTTTTATTACTACATTTTTATATCTGGATATTATGAGTGACTTTTTCTACTGTTTTGACAGTTTTTTTTGTTGGTGATGGTTATTGATAAATTGGAAAATACGTCATTTTTATCACTTTCACAGCCAAGCTAAGCGATCTTCCCTGATTCACTGACTTAATGCTTTGGTTTACTTTTCGAATTGTTATTTGGAGGGTTGCTTATTTTGACACATTTTCTTGTGCCATTAGTATCGAAAAATTGTGCTCTATTTTCGATAAAGAGCATTTCAGAGTGGGGAAACCATTGCTGCTTCGGGATTATGTATAGGCTACTGATCTTAGTATTATTCCACAGGTTCTTTAAGCTTCACCAAGCTTCGATTAACTGTGATCCTCACACGAAACTGTCTATTTTCTTGCAGTTAGTTTAGTTCCCACAAGAATTTGAAACCAATTAATTCACTTTAAGGAATAGAACCTACAACACTGTTTGTTTTTGTTATTTGAAATGGTTCTTTTTATGGTAAAATGGTTCATTATAGTATTTGTAGGATTTTTAATAATTGTATTTTTTTGTAACTTCTAAAATATCCGAGATCAACGACTCGGGCCAGCCAACGTTTACTATCATAAGTTTAGTTTCCAATAAATTTGTTGAGAAACATTTTTTAAATGGAATTTTTGCGCAATTATCAGATGTGCCGTTTTTGTTGGTTATAATTATTTCACGATTTAGGGGAACGTGTCCAAGTAATAATTAACGATTTCAGTGACGTGCAATCAAATTCTTCTCTTCAATGTGGTGGGTGTACCAATGATATCAACTAATAAATCAACGGAAAAATCTAATGCGTATGTTGTTGCAACTTTGATAATGCAGTTATTATGTAAACTGGCCAATGACTAAAAATGACCTCGTTGGCCGTACATTCGCTTGTACTTGTACCTAACATTATTTATAAAATAAGAGCTAATTAATTTCATCAAACAGAAAGCTACCAAAAAATTGATATTCAAAGGCCATAGATTTACAAAATATTAGGTTTTTGTTTATTAAAAATGGTATTTTTGAGAGCTTTTATCTTATCTACGACCGAGAGATAAATGTCACTTATCCCACTTATTTTGAGCTTCACGATTACAAAACTGCTTGTGCAAATTTCACACGCGTATGTTAATAATGCTTTTATCCCACTTGTATCATAAATATCTATTATCTACTTTGATGTCTCAATTAACACTTTGTTCATATGAAAAACGTTGAAATATATCTGTTAAAGCACTGCGTTTGCATTGTTTTTTTTCTATGAAAAACGTTTTAAACAGTCTACCGTTTGATTCAGACAACTGTCAAAATTCAAAGTTTTTTATTGTATATGCAAAACAGATGAAATAGTATAGAAAACACCCGTTTCATAAGGCCCGTTGTCGTACATGCCCTTTAGAAAACGAGTCGTAGAGGCGTGCGACAAAAATCATGTTTTATGCAACTTGTGTTATAATATACTATTACGAAGAAAATACTAAGCACCATACTATCTGATATTCAAATAAAAGTACTGTAATCAGCCAAAGAGCGCAAAATGGTGCACTAAAAACCTTGATTATATGCTCATATTATGCTGGAAAAATCCATAAAAATATACAGTTAATATGCTCTTTAAAATTATATATGCACTAAACATTCGTCTCATGCATAATCATTATAATTTTTCTTTGCATAATTTTTATTCATATTTTTAAAGTGAGTTTATAGTTTAACTATTTATTGTAATATTAATATAACATTAGTTATCTGGCACAAACTATATATTTATAAATAATATGTATATAAAGTATACGCAATAAAAAACAATTGAAGTATTAATAATTTAAAAAATAGTATGTATTTGAGGTAATCATAAATTCATAATAATAGGATATGTAATAAATATAATAATAATAGTAATTATTGCTAACAATAGGATTAATGTTCAAGATTATAAAATAATATAGAATTGATAGAACTTAATTATGTAATTTTACAAGATGTAAATTATTTAAAATATATTTTAAAACTAAGAAACATGCACACATATATTAAATAAATGAAATTAAATTGAATAGCATTTTTTACAGGAATATTAATAAATTAATTGTGTTCGTCAGCTTTATTTGTTATTTATACTCGTAAGTTACAAAGTGTTTTTTCTAATTATTCATGGACGTGAGCAGCCATTTTGTTGGGGGGTGAGGGAGGGGATACACAAGTTTTCAGAGAAATATTCAAAGAAAGTAAGGGGGGCGGGAGGCTATTGTTGTATTTTCATTGTTGTATACATATTTTAGAAAAATTTGTAAAACAACACATGTAGAAATATGTTATAGAATGTTGAGCCAGATAAATAATCCCTACCGGGTTTACATTAGTTAAATAACTAAACTACCTGATTAAAGTTTGCGTTGACTGCTGTCCTAATTTGACTATCCCGGCAACTATCAATCCGTTATTATTAAAATAAATCCAGGATATCCATTTTTCTTTGGGAGTTAGGTACTCAGTGAAAAAAATCAAACACGTTTAATCAATCACATGATCAAATGCTCTTAAAAACTTTTAAACGAAGACGTTTCTAGGCATGCAAGGAAGGTCTTGGCACGTCGGTTCCCACGGCTAAAATCCTATTTCTGCACCATTCTATAATTGATTCCCAAGTCCTCATCTACCTATGTTTTCAGTGGCGTCGGTCCTGATAGAATACGTTTATAATCCGAAAACGACCTTTCTGTTACACCGCAAGACATAATTGTTTGCTTTTTTAATTTTTTGAAGTTACATGCGGACTTAATTTTAAATTAAGTCTTCAACTGTTTCTCCACAAAGAATATTATTCATGGTTCCTAAAACTTCGTACTCTTCATTTTTATGTAATATTTCTTAGAACTTGTTAAAAAATCGACTAACTTTTCGTGAACTTTTTCTAAATGCTTTTTTAATCAGCTACCATAGAAGCCAGATTTGTATTAAGTTTGAAATTTTTGAAAATGTATGATAGATGCTGCTGATTTTTCGTTTACAATATCAGCAACATTTCTAAAATGGTGATGCAGAAACAAAATTACTACTAACCATGTTCACCATCTAGAGTTACAGATTGTGGAAATTCCTTGTAACGCTGAATTCTCAGAGAAACGTTTAAAAATACCTTTTTGCAGCTTCTTATTAAATTATTCAATCATTAAATTCGCTGCTACCCTATTAATATGGTGAGCCAAACAAGTGACGTATTATATTAAATATGGACAAAACACTTGAAAGGAGTTGCTACGTTTTCATATCATCGGTGATTATTAACAACATTTTGAGTAGATGTGGCCTTAGGCAAATAATAATTATCGAGACCATCATTTATACATTTAGCAATAATTGCATGATTAACTTTTTCTAGTTCTTTCACAACAATCAAATAAGGCACCGAATGGTCTTCGCTGTTTAGTATTCCAATTAGTACATTTTCAATAAAATTATCTCCTATTCCTGTTTTGATTTCTTGTATGGAATTCACTTAACATAGGTTGATTAATGTGCTTTTCAAAGAATGCTCGAAAGTTTATATCACTGATTTTTTAAATGGAATATTAGCACCAATTAAAGCTCACTTTCCTTAAGACACAATACATTCAGTTTTTGTGTAATCTGTAGCAACGGTTCTTTCAATGTGGTATGGTCGTTATATACATGATTGCGCCACATGTGCGACGACTTCGGCTAATGGGAATTCATCAGAAAGAAGCTGGAAACTAATTATTGCGAAGCCTATAGTCCATTTACTTGACGACCGCAACTGTTAGCGTCAAATTTAAAAAAAACCTTAACTATACTTGTAGAATAAAGTGCTGTTTAGACTGTATGTTATGAAAATGGCAAAGAAAAGGAAAGTAAAGTTATCCTTTAAATATTTATTTAATTTAAAATAGTTAATTAAATGAAATCGAGTATACCCTGTTCACCCAATTTGTGATTGTAAGCAGGCCTTGAATATGAGTATTTTTACCAGTGTAATACCGTATCATCGAAAATTTTTATCCTCTTACAGACTGTGGAATTGTTTTGTAAAAAAAATATGCTCGAAGTCGTGTTAGTAAAAGTCACATTGGCATTTTATATCTCTCAGTTTAAGGTAATGTCAGTAATGTCATTTTAACAAATACAAACATTTTTGTTGAATACATAAAAAATTTAATAACAAAAAGAACTGCAGCTGTTCAAAGTTATTTCCTCCATTTTCCATACACAGCTCCACTTTGTCTTCAGTATTAAACGTTCTGTCAAACTTAAGCAATTCTGTCAAAACTGTATAGGTTATATTATTAAGTACTCTTACTCACCACTGCCAACATAAATTAAATTTAAAAAATCCACAGCCCTCTAGAGAATAAAAGTTTTCGATCATACGTTATTTAGTTACAAAAAGTTGTTAATGCCAAAATGACGTTGATATTTTGTAACTTGTGAAAAGTACTTCAGTTTTAGAAAATCAATTTGTGGCATCTTGCTGAACTGGAGAAATCGGTTGTGATATGATTAATGAAAAATTATAAACTGTAAAATTTTGGTTTTACTTTCGTCGATTTTTTTTACCAAATTTTACTTACGCCGTTCAAAAAATGCTCAGAATCACAAATGGAGTGAAAGGAGGGGGGGTTATACGTTGAATAATTGTAAGTTTTATGTATTCATATTCTTCTGCATGTTACATTACAAAAAATCTTCGTAATTATATTGGCAATAATTACCTTGAAATTTGAAATATTTGACAGTTACGAACTTGCAATAGTAGTGGTGCCAACATACCGCCGATTTGATAATGCTGATGTCAAGTAAATGATTATTAGATGGAGGCAATCGGTTTAAATATAATCGAATTGGTGGAGAGTGCGTATGGGGCAGACGGGGCAGACACTGACTATAATGTGGCATTTCAAATCTTTCAATAACTTAAAAATATATCCGCGAACTGAGTTTCGAATTCGTGATTTTAATCTCAGCAGCTGAGTACTATAGCATTACACTATAGATACTCACAAAATAGTTAAACGGCCGCTTAACGGCTATTGACAATAACATGAGTACAAATCGACAAACACATACAAATAAAAACGATCAATCTCCCCCAAAAGCTTTTTACTTATTTGCATTAACATTCCACAGACACAAGCTGACGCATAAATAATCCTGATTGGCTATGTCGTTCTCAAGATACAATGTTTACATCCATCTAGCGGGACACCTTCGCTAAACTTAATTTTCCAACTTTCCTTTAACCTCAAAGCGGTTACTGTGTTCACAACAGTTGTGCAGTTTCATGACTTTCATATGATTGTGATTTGGTCGGGATTGATTGAGTGGTTGCGGCAAAAATTGCAAATTAGTAAAATGGTCGATTCCGAATATAATACATAATTGATAGTCAATTATTAATTTTAGATTTTTTGTTTAAGACGAATATTAGTTATTCCTAAAGCAAAGCCTCTGGGGGTGATCCAGCACTCACATCATCCCCATAATTACGTCACTGATTAAAATCAAATGCTTATGAAATTTTTGATGTCGCAAAAGGCGTTTTTTTCTTCATTAGAAAATTTTGTTTTGTTTGTGGGATTACGTAGAAATATGCTGATCAATTAGCATGTGTTTTAATGCATATCTAATAAAAAGAAAATATTTCAGTAGCCAGTCTCTCAACAATTTAAAGATTAACTCACCGTTTTAATACAAACTCTGCACACAACTTGATCACTACTTATCTCCAACTCATTGTGGTTTTTTCTACATCCACAGACCGCTCAAAGTGTCTACGACTGTACTTTAATAGTAGAGTTCAGTGGTCTTTCCCTGTAGGTAAAGCAGTTGCTACCCTATACTAAATGTTGTCAGAATTTACGACACATCCGGCTTAAGGACATGGTTTTACCTTCTTAGAAGTAAAAACCCACATTCTTAAAATGCTATTTTTCTGTCTACTCGGTATTCGAATAAGCAAGTAAAATATGGTTAAGTTAAAATAAAAACTTTAAATATATGCACTAACAACATTAAATATGCTGTAAACCCCTCACATATACTCATACAAGCATATATTCCATAGAACTACAAAATATGCAAAACATGCACTATGAAATTAGTGTCAAATGACTGCATTTGATGATACGTGGACATTTTCAACAACCGCTAGTCTAGGTAAAACACGGTGATGCATATATTTGCGCTCTCTGGAGTTCTAGACTAATAACTAATAACCCATAAAATAAAGGGTTGCAACACTGTCATTTTTACCAGATTTGGCAATCATTGTTCGGGCTTCCGGTTTTCAGTAACATTTTTCGGGTTAACTACAGGTTCATACATACATATTTTGTTGATTTTTGTTTTCCATTTAAAAGCTCCAGAGCAGACGTCGCGTCGTTGGTAGAATGGGGACAAAGCGACAAACGCATAATTCTTTTTTCATAAAAATTTTTTTCTAATATAGATTTTTAATTTTATGTTCTAAAATGTAAATATTTTTTGTATCTCTAGATTGTGAAATGCTACTTTTGCGTATGGAAATGAGGGATTTAAAAAATGAATTTGAGAACGCAAAAGCACTTTGCATTCGAGACATAAACATTTTTTTTTCGAAAACTTCATTGATATTGAGAAAAATGTAAATAACTGTCAACATGAATTTATTTGACAGTTTGTGAATATCATTGTGGTATTTGAACCTTTAATTTACATATTGTAAGAAACTAATTAATTAACTAACTATATTATTATAATATTATAACTGTTAAAGTTATAATAATAAGGTGGTAAATATATCGATCCATTTATTCAATAAATTAATTCAAACGTCCTTGGAGCCCTTGACGCGAAGTGCTTTCGAGTTTTGTTTACGAAAATAGATCATTTCGCACATTATGAAAAACTTAACATTTTTTGACACTTTTCAAAAAAATATAAGTTGTTTTATAAAACTGGCAATTTTCAAAGAAATCATCTGTTCATAGTCTATTCATTTACAAGTTTTTAAGGTTTTATTTTATGTAATAATTGTTAAACAATAGGTATTAAGTGTTAATAAGATGCCTTATAGAAGTTTGTATATTCCAAATAATGTTTTCTCTTTCGTTCCTATAATTAACAAAGGCCGAGAATTATGCCATTTAAAAAAATATAAAATACTTCTTCTTTGGAATTATATTGTTTATAATCTAAGAAGCGATTTTACCTTACTCTTTTTTATTAATTTTATCCCCCCCCCCTCCTCCCGCCCCTAAATTATTTTTTTTTCGGGTCGACATCGGCGCAATGTTGGTACCCCCATCAAAATATGAACTGCATTATTTTTATTACTGACAACGAAGGTGTATACTGAAATACCACTAACAGAAATTCTGTAAGTTGTAACAAACTGTATTAGCTACATGGTGTCTCGAACAGCTTTTGTTATAGGCATAGAGGCATAGGCGTCGACTTTATGGGGGCTTTCAATTTCATGTGGGGTACAATTGTGCCGTTCCACGCTCATTAAAACTCTACTTTAATGCCACAATTGATGACAAACAACAACCAAAGAAGAAATATATTTTTTAAGAAATCGTATTAAAAAGTTAGTATGTATGTATAACGAAGAGCATGTTGGCAGAAATTGTCTATTCGAGATGCCTTAATACTTACTTTCTTACTTATAGTTGTAAATTTACTTGTCAAAGAAAATAGGGATAGTGGATAATTGTTTTACCTAACATACAATTAAAATGAAATAATAAACTGAAATCATATCAAAACCTAGCACACTCAAGCAAAAAATATGTGATAAAATTAGGATTCTAATCGCTAGATCCTCTTCCCCTGGCTCTCCTTTTCTTTAAATCACCCATGTGGACTCTGAAGTTATGACACTGGGACCGAGCTCTGTGCGTTAGTGCTTAACACGTCTGCTTAGCATTCGGGATAACGTGGGCTCGACTCCCGTGGCCGTCTGTTCTGATTCAAATGTTTAGGTGGTTTTCCTGAATCAACAGAGTATTCCACCTCTCCTGGCCTATCTTCTATTCTCCACACATCCTGTAATTTCCGTTATTGACTGAAGAGGGATGCGAGGTCCCTATAGCAGCCCCCCCCCCCCTAGTTTGGGAAAATTGAAATTATATTGAACGTGTTACCTACCCCTACAAAACTCCGGAATTTCTAAAAGTCGGCGTTTCTGGTTACAGGAACAAAATTGGTGCTGAAAATAATAAACCGTAAATACATTTTGGATGGTTGTTGGCGGCGCAGTTACAAACGCGAAAAAATAAACACAACAGAACGTCATTATACAGTACAGGCAAACCATAAATTCATGGTCGTTTAAGATGCCAAATGTCTATTTGTTTTAATTAGTTCCAATAATATTTTTTCCTGTCACGGAAGCTCCGGATGTGGTGTCGCATCCAATGAAAAATTCATTAGAGAGGAAGGTCAAGTCCAAAACATTCTTTTAAATATTCATGCACCTAGTTACAGTATAAAACTACACTATTGTAATCTGGGCGGATACATCTCTAAATCTGACATGGAATAGAACAAGAACCATAATTAAGATGTTTTTTGAGCAAGTCTTACCATCATTTAGTTGGTTCAGCTTGCATTCGCATTCCGTCAATTTGTTACTCATTTTTAACAGACGATGATCAGTTCACCTTTTATATGATGCACTGCTCGTTTCTCTTCATGTCGTCTCATTATATTGTACTTATTTACTGAAGAGAGTAATTATCTAATACTACCCCACCGGAAATTATCCCTAAATTCATTTAAGAAAGCGCGGGCCGAATAGTCCAATCACCATTTTTCGTTAGTTGCGTCGTCCATTTTTAAAATTGTACAACATCAACAATTAATTAATACAGCTCTAATCATTATCAGCATCACAAATATTGCTAAGAACAGCAGCCGTCACTGTGACAGAACTTCATTGTTTTGTGGTGTTACAATACAGACGACTTCCGAATTCCAAGGACTTCTCCAAGGAATTTACTTTTTGCTCGTACTATATTTATATTAATATAAGGTTTCATTCTTCAAACAATGAGGGTTTTGTACCATACTGTTTTGGCTGCCACTCTGTTACAAAACCGCCGACTTCGTTTTATCGCCTTGGCTGCCACCCACTATAATAACATTGTGCATTTGCAAATACTACTTGAAAGGTTGAACTGTTTTATTATATGTGGGAATATGAAAGAACAGTTACTGATTACTGATGAAATTAGGATTAGATAGTGACATCTGCGCATTTTCACGAATTGGTTTAACCTTGTTCACCTCTTTTTTGCAGAAAAACTAGTTGTAAAATTATGGGTTGCCTTGACAAGTAGCGTCCAAATAAGTCACAATATTTTGCTGTCTTATGATTTTATATTGTTATTTTCGTTATTTTAATACATTAAAGTTTTATAAATAAGAATGCAATTTTATGTTGTAATAAATAAACGAGTATTTTTTTAATCCTATTTTATACATTTCTCTAACAGAAATATTTCAAACACCTGCAGAAATTCAAACTTCTAAAATTTTCTATCCAGACACCCTGGGATCAAATCATCACATTTTGGTGTGGGCTATGTAACAAATATTTGTTGTACTGTAAAAATGTAACTCGGTCATCTTCAAAATACTGTTGTGCCAGAGTCACATTTACATTATATATTCTTGTGGGTTACTTCTTATGACTTTAGTTAGGAGTTATAATATATGAGAATATTTGAATTTTTAAACTGTTGTGAAAACATTTGTCATTTTGACATTTGTGACTTAACCTAACACCTAACCTAAAAAAGTTATCAGCTACCTGCTACAGCTAGTGTTAGTAAGAAAGCATTTTGTAGATTAAAAGTGAATAACATTTTGACAGATACTAAAATTGGCATATCTTTAACAACCTTGTTGTTTTTGCTTTTACATCGACACGTTAGAAAACGCAATCTTTGAGAACAAAAATTAATCGAGAATAATATAGATGATTATTTAATGCAGCTGCAGTTGTTAACACTAAAACTCGTTACGAGAAACGTGAAAATGTAAAAATTACCGAAAATGTGTGCAGTGACTAGGGATTTTTGTTTAGTTAAACTTCTTAAACGACGCGAAATTTAAAATTTTACCCATTTCTCACAAGTAATCTCATATGAAATAGGTACTCAGGTATTCAATTTATGTGTTCTTATGTCATAAGTCGACTTATGACTTTGCCGGAGAGTCATCGTATATATGAAAAATCGTATAGTGTAAACAACTAGTACGAGCTTACGAGTTTCTCTTAACCATAACTAAATCTTAAGCGTTAACCAAAAACCTATAATGTAAACAGGCTTTTACAGGTAAGTGGATTGTATTTGAATTGTTTTGAGAAAATACGAGGAATGACAGAAAAGCACTAAGACTGATTTTTTGCAAAAATTTTATTTTATTTTTATATATTAATGTTATCTCCTTCAAAGTAGTTTTCTTCGGCAACTACACATCGGCGGAGGCGTTGTTTCCAGTCTTCATAGCAGTGCTGGAAGGCTTCGATTGCAATAACCCGCAGCTCCTCGGTTACTGCTGTGGATGTTATCGATAGTACCAAGATGACGTCCTTTCAAGTGGATTCTAATCTTTGGGAACAAAAAAAGTCACACGGACTGAGATCACGAGAATAGGGAAGCTGAGGCTTAAATTGAAAAAATGTTAAATATACGTTTCGCCAGTTATGTTGGCATCATCAGTAATTTAATAAAACAATTATAAAATTAGCTAATCTAATTTTTCTCTTTTCAGTTTTATTAAAAATTGCTAATTTTATAATTGTTTTATTAAATTACTGATGATGCCAATATAACTGGCGAAACGTATAATTAACATTTTTTCAATTTAAAATTAAAGTATGTTTACGACAAAATTATTTTTATTTATAATAAAAAATCATGCTTATTTAATACTTTATGACTTAATAATCTTCTAACCTTATCAAATTTAAAAAAAAAATCATATAATATTGATAATTTTTAACTATTTTTTATACAAAAACACATTTACTAAACTTTAACAAATAGAAAATGTTGATGTTCCCAATTGTTATCATTAGTACACATAGTACCTACGTTTTTTTAACGGAATAAAACGATTTCCCTTTTTTTCAGCAGTTATTATAATACATTCCATTCCATTCCATTATATCTTCTTTAATATAATTTTAGGGTTTCAACAGTTTTCACACATTTTTTTAAAGGTAGCTTCGAACAATTATAGTTTAATTCAAAATACCATGTTGAATTAATAAATAAATACAGATTCCTAATAGCTCGAAAACAACATGTCAGCAGTGATTTGCTATTGTCATTTATTTCTCACGCTTTAATTGCATGCTATAGGTTCCCCGACTTTAAATATCCGAAAGTAAGGAATGGGTGATGTAGATCGCTTGGACTTTATATAAAAAGCAATTAAATGCCAAACTTAATTAGAATACATAACAGCAGTAAAGGTTTAGTCATACCATTGTAAATCTCAAGGTTATTTATAGTAGTCTAATCATTTCCGGCGAATTTGTGTAACAAATAATATCAAATTAATTATTTCTGCACTTTTTTGGACAGCCCCATTGAATGACATCAAGGTATGATGAACTTAAAAATATCTACATTCATTTCTTAGTCTAAGTTAGTCGAATTTGCTATTAAGTTTGTGCTATTTTTAAATACCTCTCCGCGTTGTCATTTATTACGCCATCTCCGTGGCGACCAACCAGGAAATTGTCTAACAAAAATAACAATATATTAATGAGAAATTAGATATTGTTGATTTTTTAGCAGTGAATCGATACTAGAGTGGTCTTTTAAATTTATGTCAAAAATTTAGATTTTTTTATAAATGCCGGTTTAAGAATATGTTATAATTTTCGGATAGGTACATCGTTGGGGTATTTACAGTGTAGGTACATGTTTGGAATGTCCGAGGATATTTTTTGGATTTCCAGGATTCTCGAAGAATTTGTGGGATTTTTAGGGATTTCCAAGGATTATAAAGATTTCCAGAGATGCACAAAGATTTCCTCAGATTTATATCAAAAATTACAAGGGTTGTCTACAGCATCACCTAGGAACTAGGATGCTCGGGGCTGTTGCGCTTGCGATTTACAATAAATGCGTTTATTCTCCGCACACGATAGCAAACAAAAGAGAGATAATGTTATTGTATAAGTGTCTATGTTGAAAAATATGTGAGCCGTGCAAGTTATGTATAACAGTTGAGCTATTTTATTAAGGAAACAAACAAGAATTATAAGTGATTAAAATATTCTAACCTAGCACGTCCTGTTTGCCACTTGCTGTTTATATATTTTTTAGAATGTTAATTTGTTTGCCATTGTTGGATGTACAGTAAATGTCCTTATACATGGGGGATACCTTTCTCGTTAAAATACACCGATAGAGCCAAATATGCCTTAACAAAAAAAAAATACCCATAAGAAGTTACAAGCCCAAGAAGTTGAATATTTATTTTTTGATATTCATCAAACGTCAACACTACTTATTGCGTCAAGTTCAAACTTGACACGATGTAGTTTAATTAATTTTGGTAAATCCTCATCTAACTGAAATTAGATCTGTGTATAGGCGGACACCCGCTTGGCATTAAAAGGGTGATATTTATTTTATCTTTACATTTTTGGTACTGCGGGTATGACGTTTTAATTTCACATAAGAAAATTGTACTTAATTCAAGAAAGCAATGGTTGCGGAGATAATGGCATCTGAAGTTATTATTACGCCCACAAAATTGCTCTTGACCATAGTGGCAAAGCATACCTGTCATTTCGAAATTGGAAAATTCGAGACATTTTAACAATAATGATACTCGTAAATAATCATTTCAGCGAAATACGCGAGTTTATAGCACGTGCTACCTTAAGTAACAATTCCTACATACAAAAGTGTCCACAGGTTATAGGCTTAAAAATAACTTAAAATATGTGTATCTCAGAAAGGATTGAATTTTTCTATATAAATTAGGTACGTCCTTTTTCCCATAAGTAGTTTTTCAGTTTTCTAGAAAATCCAAAAATAAAAAATTCAACTTCTCGGAGGTGTAAGTTCTTAAGGGTGCATTTTTTACTAAAGCATATTTGGCTTTATTCGGTATATTTTGGCAAGAAGAGTATCACCCTAGACGGTGTCATATTGTTTTATCATCTGCACGTGTTTGTCAGCGTGTCGCCTTTTCAAAGTCACTTAACGGAAAGTGCACA
>CALNHX010011512.1:0-31495 GCA_940337035.1 Agriotes lineatus
AAGCTGTGAAATTCAAGATGTCGATTAGACGCCGACGTTGGGAGACCATGTCGACAGAATGGCTAAACAGGCAAAAACACTAAACGAGCGATAAGTAGCAAGAAGCACAGGAAAATGCAAATTTTATTTTAACAGGACAATTGTTCTAAAGAAAGAAGAAAAAGATTGTTCGACATTGTTCTTGCTAAAGAAGTGCTAAAGAATGAAGGTGCGATGATAGACATACAAAATACAAGAGAAGTTGACGAGTAACCACCATGTGATTGAAAATATTCGTGTCTGGTCCTAACGTAAACGAGCACTAGAAATATACTTCAAAACAGAAAAATGAGGAGCTGCATTTATTGAAATTGAAAAGCACACCGATATAGATGTAAGCTCGCAAAATAACATCAGATTTGTCCCTACCACGACGATTTCTCGTAGCTTTTGTAGAATCGTTCAAGACTACTATAGTACAGAAACTACAAATGGCTTACATAATATACTATAGAAACAGATCGGGTTACTCAACGTGACCAGTTCAAAGAGACGTGAAGATTATACTCCAATTCAAATGTGAAGAGTAAGAGAGTTCTTTGGAACATGTGCTGTATTCCAATCTGAAAATGCTATTTGTTAATAAAATACTAGGTACCCAATAAATATTTCCATTGAATTGCCTTTATTGAATTGATTTTTTTATGGACAATTAGTTGAAGATGTGTTATTTTTTCAGTCAATACACTCAAGCTTCATGAATAAAGTATACTAGTTTTGTGGTTGCACCACTGGAACTGTCATGTTGTTATTACTGTGGAATTAAGTTCAGTAAAATACAACCGATTATGGAAAACAATAACATTCCTTTTATTACTTCAGAACACCCGAACAAAATACAACATATACAAATTCGTTAATATTAATTTAAAATACAAATACAAATTCTGAGTAGCCTGGTTTTCGATACTATGCAGAAAACGTGATATTAAGTGAAGTGATATTACTCGATGTGATGAAGTAATCTGATTTTACGTAAAAGTAAAAGTGATACCGCAAACTAAGCTCCTTACGTTTATATAGGGTACCCTGAATGGAAGGGACAAGGATTGTCCAGCTCAGCTCCCTTTGTTCTAGTGTAGCACAAGAGATTGAAATAACTTCCGTCGAAAAGGGCTTTCTCTTTTCGAGTGTTTACGACTGTATTGTCGACCCGGCTTGACTTTCCTTTTCCGCCTAGTCTATTGTTAGTTGAGGCAAAAAGGGTTTGTTGACCGATATCCCTGCGTTTACGACTTAGCTCCGGCTGTGCTAGAAATTGCATCGTAGCGTTTAGAGTAGTTAGTTTTGATTGTTCAACTCGACGACACCAATCACACTTCACATTACCGATGGCCTTTCTCTAAACTGTCACATCGCGAACTCCACTTTTACTAACCGATTTAGTGTTGCACTTTAAGTCACATTTTAGTTTATGTACTTCTAGTGCACGAAAGACGTTTTCAGGCCCTTCATCACATCAACGCTACACTAACAATTGGCATCTTGTGTGGTACAGTACGCAGAGAGTATTTTTCTGTAACCGCTTGTAAAAAACGGGCCTTGAGTATGTTACTCTTATTTCAGCTACCATTTCAGTTGCGTGTCCGGGCGATGAGCGGGGTGACGTACGCTTCACTACCGCGATTATGTCAGCCAGCTGGGATTTTTACAAATTTTTCGCTACTACGTTTTCATGGCTCTAATCCATATCTTCTGATAAAAATTATTCGACAATTCGTCAGTCCTGTATGAAGCCACAGACCCTTATTATGAAACTATCTCACCTTATCGATGGGCAACTATATGAATTTGTAACTGTGTTTTACAAAAAATTTAATTATGCCTGCAGCAAACAATTTTCGAAAACTTCAAAAATCGTTACACGCCCGACCCATTTGTGTGCGCCACCTACTTGTTGAATTATGCAAATACGCAGAAACTGCATAGGAAATCGCAGTGTGTACTATGCAGATGAGTTCGCAGTTCTCTGTATAGCAATTAGTAAGCACGCCGATCCGTCGCGTATTTTTTATGCTCCGCGAGTGCTCAAGCTGACACAAACAAACAGCCAAGTGTACTTGGACATACGCCAAAATCCGCGAAAAGGTACGGCCGCGGCTAAATAGCGGATTACGCGTGTCAGTTTGCAAATGCGCCGCAGAAATAAAAATTGGGGATTTCGCAGAGGCCGCTGAAAACAATTAAATAAATGGCCGCAATATTTGTAATTAAATTCGAAGGCGCTTGGATTTCGGGCAAACAAATGTGCCCGTTTAATTTAAAAACAAATTTTGGGGAATTTCCTGATAACAGCGTTAAAGAATTGTGGAGGCCTTATATTACGGAAACAGCAGAATTGCTGAAAATTGGGTGCTTATTTTATGTTAGCTTCGAACCGTAATATAATTTAAGTAGAAAATACGTCGAACCGCTTACACTCAAAACACAATCTATAGGTTTTCTTTTTGAAGAAACTAAAGAAGCCTTTAAAATATTTATGTTTCCTAAAGCTAATTTGCAAGTTAAATAATTGAAGACAGAAATATAATTTCATTTGGGAGACCTAGAAGAAACTTTCCTTATAAATGCGCACCTTTAAACATTGAGGGGTCTCTAAATGTGCATGTGTATGAAGAAAGTGATGTTTGCTGTGTTCTTCAAAAGCACGGAACTTGTAAAAGCTGTCAGGCTGGAACATCAGAAGACAGTAACAGCAAACTGGTGCACAATGGTTTGTCCTCCTCGTGCTCTCGGGGAACGTATGGTAAAAAATTTGCTACTACATTATGATAATGCATCTTTCCATACTGCGAAACTAACACACTAGAGAGAAAACAATATTCAAATTGCCCCACACCCATCGTATCCACGGATTTAGCTATGTGTGACTTCTTGGTTTTTTTTAACTAAAGAAACATTTAACGGACCATCGCTTCAATTCGGAGGAAGAAATTGAAGAAGTTCTGCGGCTTTCTATCATCTTATTAAGTGACTAACATTTTGTATTTGAAGAGTGGAAGCGAAGACTACAAAAGTGTACTGACTCTGAACTCTGAAGCAGACTAGTTAGAACACAAAAAAAATGTTGCTCCTGGTTAATTTGTACCTTACAATATAAACAGGGAACCTCATACAAGGTTTGTCCGTTCTCAGCTGTTATGCTTTAATATTGCAGCACTGTCTTCTTCGAGGTTTCTTGCGTACATCGCCTTATTACTGTCATTCCTGCAGCTACATCTAAGTCGGCTTCTCCTCTTTCTTCCTTTTGGTGTTCCTTTTGAAATTGACTACCTTTTGGTGTCTATTCTTGTTGCATGTGCAAACTACACTACTCAACTATTTCCTCGATTATCTTTATCTTAACTCCCATACTTTCTCCTATTAATACGTTTCTTATTCTTTCGCAGCTTGATCTTCCGCAGATTCTCCTTAAAAATCCATTTCCGTCGCTAGTAATTTGCCCATTCTACGTGCTTCAAATCCATATGTGATGATAAATAGCTGCATGTTGCTTTTGTAGATTTCCATTTTGTCTATCTCGTTATCCCATAGCATCGAATTCAGGTACCTTATTGCTTTATTTTCTTAGTTCACCCTAACCATTATTTCATTATTACTATTCCCATGTTTGTTGAAAGTAACTGCGAGGTATTTACATGTTCTCGTTCCTTCATCCTTCTATTGATATTTCAATATTCTAGAGTTAGTGTGACTTGTTGTTCACTTCCTGCTATAAGGTACCTTGACTTCCTCATCTTCATCTTCAGCCTGGCTTTCTCATATTCTTCCTTCAGTTTTCTTGCCATACAACGAGGTGGTCTCGATATTTTTCCACCACAACCTGATCTTCTGCAATAAAGGATATTCCGGGTTTCGTTGTTAAATTGCAGCTTCATAGTTAATATATCTCGTCGAGTCTGGAAGGGCTGGTCCATACCTATAAAGATATTTTAAAAGGTATTGGTGAAAGTGTTTTTCATTCTTGTGGTGTTAGTTTCATACGTAGGCTATGTCGCTAGGATTAGTTACATTCTTATACCAAATATGACATATGATAACGCTATGGCATGTCTTTTCTAAATCCGTCCAACTCTTATTTCTAAGGCTATACTAAGAGTAAATATGTTGTCAACCATCGATCGTCCTACTCAGAATCTCGACTGTGTCTCTGGTTCTTTGTTCTTTATATCATTCTCTATCAGGTTCTTGGGAACTATCGTATACAACCTGGATACAATAACTACTACTATTACTCCACGTCTTTAGCTCCTTTCTTAAGTATCGACGAAATATATAAAGTTGTCCAGGCTTTTGGTGGGTGTTCGCCGTTCAGACGCCCATATTCTATGAGTTCCAGAAGAGCCTCCTCGACTCCGGGAGATTTTGTTTTCACCGTTGTTATGATTTTCTTGACTTCTTTTAGCTTCAGTCTCGTTCATTCACTTCTCTCTTCCAGTTGAATATCTGATGTCTTCTGTAATTGTAGTATATTCTCTTGCTACAAGGTATAGTCCATGTCGGGCAAGCTTTGTTCAAAATTAATTTCTGTTCTCTTTACTAATGCAATTGTGAAAGACGATAATCTAGGTAACAGAATTAGAATTCGGTAATTGCATTACAAGTAGGCTGCACTGAAGTACTGCTTCCACTGAGCATTCGATATGCTGTTAGAAGCGGTTTGATTTTATTGACTGCCTCAATTTTTTTTGGTTTTCCATGCTTCCGTACCCTTAGTGCCCCCTAGATGTCGGTCAACAAGTGCACATCTCCTTTCCCATGCCGAATTTTTCTTGTTAGTCACTTCTCTTTCTACCTTCTGCCATTGCTCTGTATACTTTCTTTGTAACGTTTCACCCCCTTTCTACGGGCGTCGAAAATGTATATCTCGGGTTAAGCTCAAATCGGAGAAATACGTTGAATCAAATATATATGCGATTAGGAAAACCAGATAATTACCAAAACCAAATATAATGTTGTTAGCTAGTTACAAAATAATCATTAATTCAAAGGAAATCTGAATTCTACATTATTTAAAAATTAACATATTCTTCTGGAACGGTGTTTCTGGTTTCTCAGGTAAAACTGCAACCCAATGCACCGGCGAGTACTGCAGGCCCCTTTTGTTAGTCGGCAGGTACGATCGGCGAGTCTTGGGATGTCGTGCTAAGTAGGTATTTTAGCCTGTAGGCCGGATGCTCCTAGCGCTTGACCTTCTGCTCAGGCGTTGTTTACAGTTATTTACGCTGAAATTATCCGGTTAATTTAAGAACTTTAAGGGTTACCTGGGGTTGTTGTTGGTGCCTAAATACTTGTGCGAGGGTTGCTAGTGCCTTACGGTGGCTAGGTGTCGATCTGAGAGCGATCGCGGTGTCAAATCCTGCAGATGGAATTTGTTCGCTTTTAGCCGGGAAGCTTTGGTTTGACATCCCGTCGGCGGTGAATTCGTAGAAGGCAAGCTCGGTCTTCGGACACCAGGAAGACGATTTTAAACGTCTAAAACGGACCCTCCAGGTGAGTTTATAAGGGGCGGCGGCCGCGCTTTAGCCTCCCGCAGGCGGGGTAGGTGCTGCGATTCCTGCAGGTTGAATTATTAGTAAAATGAAGTTATGTGATGTATTTAACCTCTCGGAGCGCCGGGATTTGCTCTTAATAATTAGGCGGTCGGAAATGACTTTTAAGCAGTTACCCCTGCAAAACAGTACGACAAATCAAGCCAGGGTTAAAACCTCAGGGATTCGATTTCCCAAGAAAGTACACCAATCAAGGTAAAATCGGATTCTAGCGGCTTTGCTCTTACGGGTGTGATACGGCAAGTTTCAACTTCTTGGGCTGACAGTACAAAACACGTCATCTCTCTTGAAGCCTGGACTGGTAAGGGTTGAAGGCCTACTCCGTTAGACAGTTCAGCGAGTCAGACCGTAGGGCCCAGGTAGGAAAGGAGAGGACAAGATCTGGACTGGTGGACTCCAAAGGGAATAATCTCAAGTTACTTGAACTGGCAGTGTAATCTTCTGTTATACCTTTTCTGCCGCGTTATCGGGGTACTTGTCCTAGCTTCCACTGCAGAGGAGAACGACGCTGTCGTTCATACATCGCGACAATGCGCACAGCGGATAGGATTTCTTATCGCCAGTTCACGTGTCGAATTGATGCAACGCTTGATTAGGCGATGTATGAAATTTTAATACATTTTATGTATAATAAAAATTTAATGCAGGAGCTAGCGTTACATCTTTACTTTTTCGCTCCTCTTATGCTGTAGTAACCTTATGTCTATATTTCTTTCGCGTTTATTCTATTCTCAACATTTCTATTCCAATTGTAAGGTTTCTTTTCATTTTCATTTCCTCCAAAACCAACTTCGGCTGTTTAATTTATGCAAAAAGTTACATATTCCTTAATATTCTTCGAAGGCTGACTAGAATAAGCCTGAAGAAAATTGCTAATAAACTAGAAGTGTATCAATCACACGAACAAACCGATTCCAGAAAAGGTTACAGGTTACAGCGCCAGCGATAATTTGCTGACAGTGAAGCTGTTATTAGAAAAAGTAATGAAATACCATCTATCACTATTTATGGTGTTTGTTGACCATAAAAAGGCCTTTGACACGATTTAAAGCTGGGCAGTTGAAGAAGCTTTGTGGAGCAGCAGAGTAGATCATAGATACATGACGATACTGCGTAATATATACCAAACCCAGACAGTTAAAGTACTAATGCAAGAAGGGAAAAATCCTGCACCAATCAAGAGGGTGTCAGACAAGGGGATACGTTATCGCCCAAACTGGTAGTTATCGCCTTAGAAGACATCTTTAAGGACCTGAATTCGAAAGAAAAGGGTATAAATATTAATGACGCGTATTTAAACCACTTCAAATATGCCGATGATATAATTCTTACCAGTAACAATAAAAATAGCTGCAGGATATGATATACGAATTAAACGTAGCATCGAGACGAAGAGGCTTAAATATGAATAAAAACAAAACACAAATAATGACAAATACAGCTGAAGCCCTGTTACTATGGATGAAAAATTCTAGGACAATTTATAGAACCCAATGAAGAGAATCTGGAAGCTGAAATAAACCGAAGGATAAAGCTGAGATGGGTGGCCTTTGGTAAACTAGGATATATATTGAAAAGTAGAACTATCCCTCGATACCTAAAAACTAAAGTTTATAACCAATACGTGGCTCCAGTAGTTACCTACGCTGCCCAAACGTGGACTCTAACAAAAGTAAATATGAACAACCAAATGTCCACGGAAATAAATATGCTTAACCATTTCATTGAACAATAAGAAAAGCAATATATAGATTAGGTGGAATACAGTAATACAACACTGGCGTCCATGGTTGGCCTAAAGAACAAAAGGAAGACCGCAAATGCGCTGAATCGACAGTGTTTTGAGCATAAAAAAAGGGAGCGGAAAATAGACAAAATCGGAGAAAGGTTGGAGAAGCCTACATCCAACAGTCGATTGACGATGGCTAAAGAGAAAGAGCAGACTGATGAAGTATGTTTCCAACGTTCCTTTCTAGTGTACTTATTTTAGAAAGCAACCCATTATGTGTAAGCCATTTCTTCATTTGACGTTTATGAGAACTAGAAGTGGGTGACTTGTCACCAATCATAGAATGGTAAGCAACATTATCCAAGATAAAAATATACTTACCATCCATAGTATTTAAAGCTGAAAGAAGTTAATCCTCCACCCATTTCTTAAATATGATCCCATCCCCATTTTGCGGTATTTTTTTATGTTGAATGTTGTTACCTATAATTAAATAGCAAGCTGGTAGGAAGCTTGAAGAACATCTTGCATGCAATAATGTATAACGTTTCCTCTTACTTCTAATTTTGAGTGGATTAGCCCTTAAATCAGTATCATGTACTCATTGACGAACTTAGCTGCCGTTCTGGTAGACTCAGGTTTCGTTCAAAAATCTAAAATACGTTTTTTCGTTCGAATTTATACACTGTAAATATTTTCTGAGAAAATATATCTTTAACGCCTTAACATGATATTTCTCTGATAAAATCTGTCGACCATCAATTTTCTTGTATTTATAACTCATGCTTTTTAAAATTTTGTACAATGTATTCCTACCTCTTCCCTTCAAATTCTAATTCCAATTTACTAAAATTATACAAATCGTCTACTGTAAAATGTTCTTCTCTGTAATAACTAAAAATTATTCTTAATAATTCTTCTTTCACAAAATGATTCTCCCAAAATTTTGAATTCCTTCTTCTTCCTGAATTTTCAAGTCTCTCTAGGAAGTTTTCAAGGGTAATACCACAAGAGGTGAAAAAATTTTTAGATTTTTTTCGTTCACATGCATTTGCAATTGCGTTTAAATTTCTCGAAACCAAAACCGTTAAAAATTCGAGCAGTTTTTGTTGAGAGAAATTTGCAATAATTTGCGTTGGCGAAAAAATTCTCCTAAAAAATGTTGCCTTGAGTTGTATTTGGAAGATTATTCGACAATATGGGTAGATAACTTTTATCATGTTCGACAGCACACACTTTTAACATTTTCCACTATTAATTCAATACTGGAGCTTCCAACACGATTATTATGAGTTTTTAGAACGACGCTGATTTGCAAACTTCACTTTGACGTTTTGATGAAATGTCAGTCAAAGGCTACGTACTAAATTGAAGTCATTGAAACCAATCGGGGTCGCATGAAAACACTGCGACATTAGATGTTTTCAAAAACAGTCAATTTTGATTGGCCGTTTCTGACAAATTGAACAATTTTCATGGGTTCGCTCATTATAGTGCTGAATAATCAGAAGTAATACTATAAGTACTTCGATATTATCGGGTTATATGTCGATAACTTGTTGCACAATAATAAAAGAGTGTCAGTTTGACAGGTTAAATAGTCCGACCGCGTCAGCGGGAGGATTATTCTGTCAAACTGACACGATTTGTTATTGTGCAGGAAGTTTGAGACGTATAACCTGTTCGAAGTACGCATTGTATTCGATTTGATTATTTTGTGAATAAATTTTAATATTAGGAACAAATAAATATTTTATTGGCAGCTCGATTTGTTTGAATTAACCTAGCTGAAAGTCATCTCCATGAAAATAACATCAAGTTGACAAAAGTTATGTATTGCGTTGCCTAGTGAAGTTACTATAGTATAATCGATTTTGTATAATCGAAATTATACAAGATAACTTAACTAAATCCAGCCTTTTGATTGGTTGAAATCTCTACGAATAAAATAATCATTATAATCAATATAAAAACAATATAATAATGTTTACACAACATAAGAGCTACTAAATATTTCAGTGTAATTTCGATTGACTGTAATACCTTATGGAAATGCTTGTCTTTTGTGTTTCTTCTCCCAGTTGTCGAAAAATAGCATATACACCAAGGGAGAGAAAAACATCATTTTCCCAAGATGTAAGTTTGAAGCACAAGAGCGAAGCGCTAGAGCTACAATTACACCCTTGGTGTGGTATAGTGTACGATTTTACTACACTCCGAGTTCAACTAAACTCCAGAAAAATTTTAATGGCTGCCAAATAAAGTGTTAATCGTGTTTTAAATCTTTTTTAGTACTATTTACATTTTCCACTGTTAAGAAATATTGCATGTGTCCATTCCGGGATATAGAATTGGTAGAACAATAGTAGAGAATTTCAATAAAAGCTCTTTATTGAATAAATAAACGTGAAACGTTTCTTTCCTCGGGACCTGGACATATCGCCGAATGGACAAAACGCCGAATCGTATTTTAATGCCCAAAACGCCGAATCGTGCCCAAAACGCCGAATTCGTTTGAGTGGACAAATCGCCGAAAATGCCCAAAACGCCGAATGCTGTCGGTGGACATATCGCCGAAAATGGACAAATAGCCGAATTAGTTGGTGTGGACAAAACGCCGAAAATGCCCAAAACGCCGAATTCTCTCGGTGGACATATCGCCGAAAATGGACAAATCGCCGAATTAGTTATCGTGGACAAAACGCCGAAAATGCCCAAAACGCCGAATTCTGTCCGTGGACATATCGCCGAAAATGGACAAATCGCCGAACCGTGTAAAATGACCCCACATGGATCGGAAAGTTGGCATCGCTCGATTTTGTTCAAAACCCCCGTTTGTGTCGGTGGACATATCGCCGAAAATGGACAAATCGCCGAATTAGTTAACGTGGACAAAACGCCGAAAATGCCCAAAACGCCGAATGTTGTCGGTGGACACAACGCCGAAAATGGACAAATCGCCGAATTAGTTAGCGTGGACAAAACGCCGAAAATGCCCAAAACGCCGAATGCTGCCGGTGGACACATCGCCGAAAATGGACAAATCGCCGAATTAGTTACCGTGGACAAAACGCCGAAAATGCCCAAAACGCCGATTTCTGTCGGTGGACATATCGCCGAAAATGGACAAATCGCCGAATTAGTTACCGTGGACAAAACGCCGAAAATGCCCAAAACGCCGAATTCTGTCGGTGGACATATCGCCGAAAATGGACAAATCGCCGAATTAGTTAGCCTGGACAAAACGCCGAATCCTGTGAGTGGACATATCGCCGAAAATGTCCAAAACGTCGAATTAGTGGGCGTGTACCAAACGTCAAAGATGTCGAAATCACCAATTCCTGTTAGTGGGTATGGTACAAATTAAGGATGCAGAATATTTTACGGCCAAACACATAGCGAGAATTGTTTTCAAGTTGTTATTTCTAAGTTACAACAATAATAAATTCAACTAGCAATTGCTGCCAGCATAAACAACACCTGTAAACTAATAGTTGATATTCTAACTACAATTTTTGATATCCCGTGTGCATTTTTGTGATTGAGTATTGAGGGTGGTGTCATTTTGTTTCTTATGCTGGGACCCGCGACTGGGATGAGCGAGGGGGCTATTTGGGGATAAGTTATTATTTTAAAATATAAAGTAAATATGTTTTAAAAACCAAAATATCTATTTCATATTCTATATCGCGCATATACTGCAACTTATAATCTAATAAAATAAAGTGATAATTGACCGCCATTGAATCCAAAATGGCGAACTTTAATTTTTTTATTTAAAAAACTCTTTGAATATAAAACAACAGGAAGGAGCATTTATCAGATGAGGTTGCGTCGAGAATGGAGGTTGCATATGGCGGATAGTTGTTTCCGTTTGACACTGGCGTACTGTCTGTAAAGGATATATTATGGGTTTATTATGTCAGGGATCAACATTTTATGTATTTCTACACATTTATATCGGGTGATTATAAATGTTTTTCCATCAAGCTACTTATGAAATATTTGTTATATGAATAATATGTAGGTGGCACTGTAAGTCTATGTCAAATTCGAAGTTAGCAGGTTAGGTTTTGCGTCAGTCTTGATTATAAAATCACCCGGTATATTAATGCCTAGACAAGCTATTAGGTTAGCTTGTTGGAATGTATACAGGGTGTAGAAATGCTTTACGCACCATAGGGATTTCAATGGTAATTGTTTCATATGAAAATATTTGCTTCCCTAATTATTTTAGAGCAAACTTGTATGAAAGTTTTTTGTAGAGAAAAAAATTCTGTATCCATTTGTGCCAGCATTTGTCATTTTACATTTCGGAAAACCGAAAATTTAAAGAAATAAAATTGCCATTTTTAGACAAATCAGTGGTGCCTTGAAATTATTGAAGCATCTCAAAGCATCAACAAATTAGTTTGCTGTTTATTTGTTTGCATCTATCAAATGTAGCTGCAACCATGGCACTTATTGCACCTGATCTGCTTCCAGCATACCACCAATTCACAATTTGCACTGATTTTTGAAAAAATGATAATTCTAGTTTATTTCATTATTAGGTTTTCTGACTTAAAATGAGAAAAATGATGGCATCAATGGATGCAGAATTGTTTGCTCTACAAAAAACCTATTTACAAGTTTGCTCTAAAATAATTAGGGAAGCAAATATTGTCATATGAAAAAATTACCATTAAAATCCCTATGGTGCGTAAAGCATTTCTACACCCTGTACATATGAATTAAATAAATTATTATTTATTATTATTATATTATAATTGTTTTACTGAGTTTAAAAATTATCGTTATTTGTATTAAACAAATTTTAATAAAAAAACATTATGTAAATTAATTCACATTAACATTAACTTAACGAGTTTCTGCTACAATCGCAAAATTTATATGGTGATAAATATAGAATAAGTTGGAGTTTTAACAAATTTATTTATTTGAATTTTTCTTAAATTTATTTATTTCCAACAGACAGGAAGCCCAATTATAGAAAGTCTACAATTTCATATTTAGAACTAACTCAAACATAATTTCTATTATACAGTCGAAAACCAACCTAAGATTACAATAAACTTACAGTATACAACAAATCCTTAGAAAAACCTTTCAAGTCACAGTGGAATATGTCAATTTGATTATTAATAAGATTGTATGATGCAGTGCTTGCAAAAAGTGATGAATTTTTATAGGAATTTGTCCTAGGACAAGTATTAACAAATGTGAGACCATTTCTCGTTCTTATATCAGGTATATGAAAGTTAAGTCTTGCCGGCAGTTCAGGACAGTCAATATTTTAATTTTAATTACCAACCAGCTTGTAAATAAACATTATCTGAAAATAAGTACGCATTGACTAAGGCTTTATACAATTAAAATGCAAAAATTATACCCCTATGATCACGTTATTTGACAACTACCATGAATAAACTACCACAAATGAGTCATACTTGGAGGTTGCATATGGCGATTTCAGTCGCACTTTTAAGAACGGTCAATAAAAGACCAGACTCCTTCCTATCGTTTTATATTCAAAGAAAAAACTAAACATGAACTTGTTGGGTATCAAATTAAAGGTAATCGACTATACAAAACAAATAGCAAACTTATAAAATGTTTAAGTGCCATAAAAAATAAAAGAGGTAGTCGCGGTATTTATGGCCCAGTGTGCTTACATTTCTAAAACATTTCCGGAAACAATTTACACACTGTCCTGGTTCTTTCCAAAGGGTGCTAAACAAAAAGGTCAACTATGATTGTTGATGTTCCGTCATTATCTAACAGAAGTTGCAACGTAAGACATCATATGGTTGCTAGGCGAAATTGTTAATTTAAGTCAGACTTATAATTCCAATCAATTGCTAATAACTCGCCTACCCACAATTCCATGGTATATGATAGCAGACACAAAATACACATATCTGTTTTGCCAATACTCCTGCATCACTAAACTGGAAAAGTTAGTTCTGACTGTAAACCGTCGACTACAACGGCCTTTGATACATCTAAAGATGGCATTTTTTAACCGAAAATTGGTTGATCATTCCATGAGAATTGCACATAATAATAGCTGTACTCAAATCTATTGGAAGTTAATATTGGATCAACTGGCATTCCTGAGTTGTGGAGCGTGGCCTTTTTTATAAATTTATAAGAAGAAAAACATGTAACGCTCATACCACAACTTTGCATGTGTTATATACTGCGCTTGCTAATTAATTCTTCAAGGAAAAATGCCAAGTTATTCAAATAATTCTTTGGGTAATATGGCAGAAAAAGTACTCCAAATCCATGATTGACAAAAAAGTTTGTTCACGAAAATAAGTTTGTACCGCTTAGTAAAAGAAACAATAGTTAGGTACCTATTGTATGTAACAGAATGTTGAGAATTTGTTAATTCTTCTAATGTCCCAGGTACCTATGTCGTTTTCGGCATTTCCACCCCATTGGGCTTTTCGTCCGAATTTTAATGCCCGCATTGTTCTCTCGCAAACACGTTGTTGACTGGGCCAGTTATTCATTTTGGATAATTGATTGCACATTATTTAAGCAATATAATCTGTATATATAAAAATCACTCACCGTGTGTTAGTAACGCAAAAACTCGAGAACGACTGGACCGATTTGGATGATTTTTTTTGTTTTGTTCGCCTTACTTCCGAGGTGGTTTAGCAAAAAAAGAAAATTCAGAAAAATCCAAAAGGACAGCCGGAAAATTGGAAAATATTGAAAGCGTGTTTTTCTATACACTGTACGACTTTCTATTTGCAGTCATACTTTTATCATTCTGTGCTTAATGGTTTGAAAGGTTTTCCCCATCATGTCATAATCCAAAACAACGTTTGCCGGGTCAGCTAGTATATAATATATAGTATCTAGACTGAATGCAGTAAACACATTATAAACTTGCATTTCTAAGATTTCTGTTTGATGTTTGTGCGTTGACCAATGACGAAATAACAACCGATTAACAAAATATATTCAGACAATCTTGTGAAACTACACATACAAATAAAAAAGTGCAGTCAATATAGAAAAGCTTAGAACTATTCTAGTAAAATTTAAGGTACTGTAGAAAAAGGCCAAGCACAAGAAGGTTTCCTTATGTGGTCTATTTACTACTTTTATTAAAAATGTATACCTAAGGCAATTTATAATTTATTTTTAAAAATACATATATTAGAAATATTTATATTTGTTTGTTGGAAATAAATAAATTTAAGAAAAATTCAAATAAATAAATTTGTTAAAACTCCAACTTATTCTATATTTATCTCCATATAAATTTTGCGATTGTAGCAGAAACTCGTTAAATTAATGTTAATGTGAATTAATTTACATAATGCTTTTTATTAAAAATTTGTTTAATACAAATAACGACAATTTTTAAACTCAGTAAAACAATTATAATATAATAATAATAATAATAAATAATAATTTATTTAATTCATATACAGTCTGTTCAACAAAAAAGGCCCCGCCTTCTAGCTACTTTATTATTTATTTTAGACCCAATAAACCTTATATCAAATCAAATGGCACATAAAAACCTACATTTTAACACTATCAAAAAAATTTTATCTTTAATTGTTTCAGAGTGGTGACGTCACATTCAATTTTTTTAAATGACACTATATATTTTTTTACATTTTCTGGTAGAGGTTTTTTTTCTCTTTTCAACAATATAAATATTTTGTGCCCTTACATAAGAAAATTTTCGAGAAAAATTAAAAAACTTTTTTATCGGTGGGAGGCCACGATACAAAACTATAAACAAAAGTGTAACTCAGAAAAACAAAACAATAAACACTTCAGATTATTCTGAAATCTGATAGTTAAAGCGTTTGGCTACTATTTGTTTTGGTTTTCTGAGTTACACTTTTGTTTACAGTTTTGTATCATGGCCTCCCACTGTGAAAAAGTTTTTGTAATTTTTCACGAAAATTTTTTTATGCAAGTGCATGAAATATTTATATTGTTGAAAAGAGAAAAAAAACCTCTACCAGAAAATGTCAAAAAATATATACAGTGTCATTTAAAAAAATTGCAAGTGACGTCACCACTCTGAAACAATTGAAGATAAAAATTTCTTGATTGTGTTAAAATGTAGGTTTTTATGTGTCATTTGATTTTATATAAGGTTTATTGGGTCTAAAATAAATAATAAAGTAGCTAGAAGGCGGGGCCTTTTTTGTTGAACAGACTGTATATACATTCCAATAAGCAAACCTAATAGCTTGTCTAGGCATTAATATACCGGGTGATTTTATAATCAAGACTGACGCAAAACCTAACCTGCTAACTTCGAATTTGACATAGATTTACAGTGCCACCTACATATTATTCATATAACAAAAATTTCATAAGTAGCTTGATGGAAAATCATTTATAATCACCTGATATAAATGTGTAGAAATACATAAAATGTTGATCCTTGACATATAATAAACCCATAATATATCCTTTACAGACAGTACGCCAGTGTCAAACGGAAACAACTATCCGCCATATGCAACCTCCATTCTCGACGCAACCTCATCTGGTAAATGCTCCTTCCTGTTGTTTTATATTCAAAGAGTTTTTTAAATAAAAAAATTAAAGTTCGCCATTTTGGATTCAATGGCGGTCAATTATCACTTTATTTTATTAGATTATAAGTTGCAGTATATGCGCGATATAGAATATGAAATAGATATTCTGGTTTTTAAAACATATTTACTTTATTTATATTTTAAAATAATAACTTATCCCCAAATAGCCCCTTCGCTCATCCCAGTCGCGGGTCCCAGCATAAGGAACAAAATGACACCACCCTCAATACTCAATCACAAAAAATATTCTGCATCCTTAATTTGTACCATACCCACTAACAGGAATTGGTGATTTCGACATCTTTGACGTTTGGTACACGCCCACTAATTCGACGTTTTGGACATTTTCGGCGATATGTCCACTCACAGGATTCGGCGTTTTGTCCAGGCTAACTAATTCGGCGATTTGTCCATTTTCGGCGATATGTCCACCGACAGAATTCGGCGTTTTGGGCATTTTCGGCGTTTTGTCCACGGTAACTAATTCGGCGATTTGTCCATTTTCGGCGATATGTCCACCGACAGAATTCGGCGTTTTGGGCATTTTCGGCGTTTTGTCCACGGTAACTAATTCGGCGATTTGTCCATTTTCGGCGATGTGTCCACCGGCAGCATTCGGCGTTTTGGGCATTTTCGGCGTTTTGTCCACGCTAACTAATTCGGCGATTTGTCCATTTTCGGCGTTGTGTCCACCGACAACATTCGGCGTTTTGGGCATTTTCGGCGTTTTGTCCACGCTAACTAATTCGGCGATTTGTCCATTTTCGGCGATATGTCCACCGACACAAACGGGGGTTTTGAACAAAATCGAGCGATGCCAACTTTCCGATCCATGTGGGGTCATTTTACACGGTTCGGCGATTTGTCCATTTTCGGCGATATGTCCACGGACAGAATTCGGCGTTTTGGGCATTTTCGGCGTTTTGTCCACGATAACTAATTCGGCGATTTGTCCATTTTCGGCGATATGTCCACCGAGAGAATTCGGCGTTTTGGGCATTTTCGGCGTTTTGTCCACACCAACTAATTCGGCTATTTGTCCATTTTCGGCGATATGTCCACCGACAGCATTCGGCGTTTTGGGCATTTTCGGCGATTTGTCCACTCAAACGAATTCGGCGTTTTGGGCACGATTCGGCGTTTTGGGCATTAAAATACGATTCGGCGTTTTGTCCATTCGGCGATATGTCCTAGACCCCTTTCCTCTTAAGTTAAGTTTCTTCAATCATAGCCATTTTTACAAATAGTTTAAATTAATGAAAATGCTATTAGTAACCATATTACTAAATTTGAAAAAATACAGCTACATTCATAAGGTTCCTCCCTCCATCAAACTGAACTTTCAATATCTGTCAACAATTTCAACATTTTTAAAGAGGTATCTTTGGCGGTGTCTTTAATTTTTGAAGACATTCAGAAGCTTCAAAAACTAAGGTAATTTAATTTTTAAATATACGACTAAGGGTTGCAGGTTCAAATATTCGTAGGAGGGAGTTCAAATTTATTGTTCTTCAAAAGGCGGAGGGCGCAGTGGTAGAACAGGGGTTCCCGCCTGTAAATCTGGAAGTTGGGAAATACGGAAAGCAATTCATTTTGCAAGGTATGGTTTAGCCAGGAGCTCCATCCTCAAGGCCGCCTAGCTCGCAGCTTGCGATAATTCGGTTCCATGCGGGATGTTTGGCAAACGTGTGTGCTGGAAATTATGCGGCTGTAGCCGGGAGGCTAATTTTAACGTAAATTAAATAACAAAGTGGGAAAATCAACCACGATTCGTGCCCATTATTTAATATCAACACAACGTGCGAAATCATAACTGAGCGTCAGCTGCTCCTCGAATACGCTCAAAATTCCAGCCCCTCGCTCGCGGCCATACGGGGTATTTTTAAAATAAATTACAATTTAGGATCCGCTTACATTGCGGCAATATCCATTTCAATATTTGCTTTGTGGTTTTTTATTTCGTTTTAACTCCCTTTACAGCGGACGAGCTTCACAGTTCAGCGGAACTTCTCCATAATGCGCTCCGATATAAAATTCGGATTTTATATGCTGTTTGTGGATACTGCGGCAGCGTCTAGACACTGGAATATATCTCGATAATAAAGATGCATTCGATCATATTTACGAGACTTCCGCAATGATTGCGGTCCCGATACGGCCATACCGCAAAAACTGCCCTTGGTGTTGTGACAGCCACGTCTGGTCACCCTCACATCTGTCTGTCTGCAGTCTGACACGTTTTACATTCGGCCACCAAATTACGCACATGCACTTGTCATCTCCCTCTTTCCGGCTGCCCTGCGGCGTTTTCAGTTTGCACGCATACGGACGACAAAATTAGAGCCCATAGCGGAAATAGAGTCAGTGTGTCGACGTAGCTCACTGCCGGGGCGGCGCAGGGTGGAAATACTAATGACTGGACTGCCCAAGGGTTGGAAAACATTGTTGAGCAATTAATTTCGTAATTGGGGCCCACCTAACTGCCCTTGGCACGTCATAACGAAATCATAAGCTCGGAATTTCCTCGGAGTGGCAACTCAGACGTAAGGATACGTGTACAATTGCGTTAAAGGGAGAGGCGTTTAAGACACACTCCATAAATAAATCTGAGGTTCACGGTATGACACAACATGTTAAGGTAGCTTGTTTAATTTAAAGTACCTACCTACTAAGCCATTTACAAACCTTATGACAAAACCTAAACAGTAGACCAATAAACTCAGTAACTCAAACTAAGATACAACAATATAATTCAATCGCCAAATCACACCAAAAACTATACGATACAATAAATTAGTATGTGTTTGATTTTTTGCTTAAATAAGTCATTTGCTCTATTTGTTTTTTTTTTAGTTTGAATGCATATTTTCTATTACTCTTGCACTTCATCTTCTCCATGGCCGTCCTCTATTTCGTCTTCTTCAACTCCGGTGGTTGTAATACCTTCATTCATTGGACATACTGGGCCACTGATCCAAATACTGTAACAGTGACATGAAAATGGCAACACCAAGAAGGGGTGAAAATTTTCCAACTAAACTTGGCAAAAATTTTGGTCTACAAGTACTAGGTAATAATTGATTAAATTTTCAAAAGAAAAGAATAATTTTTTTATTAATTAATGTTTACTTCCCTCGTCTAAAAGACGAAGAAAGTATTGTAATCTTCGTCAGATCTTCACATTTCAGGGTTCCTAAATGACGAAAAACAGGTTTTTTCAATTGCGTCTGTCCGTCTGTCTGTCCGTCTGTTTGCTTCTTGTCTGTAGAACTCAAAAACTATTTGTTGGAGAGAAACTATATTTTGCATATACATTATATATCTACCTAGCATGAAACCGAGAACATTTCAGACAAATATATACAGAGTGAGACCTTTAAAAAAAAATTTATTTACTTTTTATTTAACTAAGAAATGGATAAAACTAGAAATTTGCACATAGCTCAGGTTTTACCCTTGACGAAAATGGGACCCAACAGATACAGCATAAATGTTGAAAGCAAGAAAGGGGGTCAACAAAAGATGCGTTCTATTTAAGGTATCCGTGACGTACGAACCCGAGAAGTGCTCCGTGGCGCATGGAGGGAACGCACGATGTGCTTGCAATATCTCACCAAACGTTGGAATCGTATTCGCAACCGCCTGCAGTTCGAATTCTACCGCCGGTATTTGAAAAATGATGTAATTTCCATTACGAAGTGTTTACTTCTATTGTTTGCGAGGGAAGTTCTAAGTAAAGCCCTTTACAGATTTCTTTATATGTTTGGCCGCCCCTGTTATTTAAACAGTTCCTGACTCGTCGTAGCACGGATTTCTGTGGATTTCTACCTTCTTGAGGCATCTCCCCCTCGGTATGTTTCAAACATGGCGACAAGTCGAGAGATCTAGGTGGCATAAGGTTGGCATGGGCTTTTTAAAAGAAGTTTTAAAAAGCTCTTGCGATATGGGGCTGCCATTATCCCGCTCAAAAAAATTTTCAGCCGCCGCAAGAAGGGAAGAACTATATAGCAGTACTGATTTTAACGAACTCCATTCCTCCAATAGCTTATCTGCTTTTCATAGTACCGGACACTTTTTACTTCGCTCGTCTGAAAGACGAAGGAACAATACTTCACGAAAAAATCACCTTCCGAAATTTCTTCAGATCTTCACGTTTTAGGGTCCCTAGATGACCTAATGTGCGATAGCGGTAGGTCATTAGGATCATTATAAATAGAAGGTATATATTCGATTTTTTAATTTTTTAAATACAATTACGGCCACATGTAAAGTCCCCTTGCTTTTGCTATGGTCCTAGTTGCCTGCCGCAATCTGTATATACCCGGAATGAAACCGGTACAATTTCAGAGAAATATATACAGAATGAGCACTTTAAAAAATAAAATTTTGTTTATTTTTGCGTTAATTTTGAAATAGAAGGAAGTAATAATTTTCACATAGGTCAGTTTTTACACTTGCAGAAAATAGGACTCAACAGGTAAAGAATAATGTCAAAAAAGAGTCGAAACGTTTCAACAATTAGATCTTTCTGTTCAAGAGAGGCGCGTGCCGCAACTCGTTCGAATGTCTCGATGGCGCAGCTGAAAAATCGATGTAGTTACGATCTGCTTCGCAGATGCGGCGGAGTGCAAATCCCCCCAGCGGGCTACATTTTTTTATTTCAAAATGTATTTAATTTATTAGAAACGTGAAGATATTTTTACTCCTAACTTAATTTGATTTTTAAAATTATTAGTGTCACAATGTCGACGAGGAAGTTCCCGGTAAAGCCTTTTACAGATTTTTTTTAAATAGTTCTCTCTTCATTTTTCTCAGCTCTATTTTCAATTCTCATTCTTATATATTTGTTTCCCGACAATATTGCAGGTGCAACACATTAGACATAAGATGTTAATAGTTTGTCATAATAATAAAATTCGAAGAAGAAATCAATTATTACAATTCATAAAATGATAAACATAACTAATAAATAAAATAGTAACGGTCCAAGTTTTGATCCTTAAGAAACGCCTAGTATAGTTGCACTAAATAAATTCAACTAGGTATCGTATCGTATCAAGAAAAAATTTATAAAACAACGCAATCACCATTTATAAAGTTCTAAAACAAAAATATCTCGATTTTGGAAGATCGGCAAATCCCTGTAGTTTAAAAATCACTGCCTTTGCAGTGCTAGATAAAAAAGTTGAAAATACTCCCCAAATTGCCTAATCACCAGAAACACCATATTCTACAGTATTTATGAAGTCAAGTGAGTGCCCTTTGTTCAATCTTTCTTGTTCGTTTGCATTATTATTGATGTATACTGCTAGTTATAAGTGGTATAGCAGTGACAGTATAGAGAAACAAAACATTTGATAATTCTTGATAACAATGCTAGTCTGCAAGCAGATCGTGTTTCAGTTAAACCGCGTTGCAGAGACTGACTTTCAAAATTAAAAAAAAAGACAGGCTCGGATTATACACAGTTCTTCAATTGGTATGATCTATTTGAAGTAGGTTGCCACGGAAAAACGGCCAGTTTGCATAGTAATTTATTAAAATTATGTTCTGACGGAAATGATTCCAAATAAATTAATTTCCAAATATAACGATGTTAATGGACCGCCAAGATTGCCAGATTTATCTGCACTAGATTTTTTTTTGTTGAGATATTTAAGAGAAAGGGTTTATAAAAACCGAGTATATACAATTCAAGCACTAAAAGATAGTATTTTTCAGGAAATCCAAAGTATTGGTGATGAGTTACTAATGAGAGTTATGCAGAGTTCGAGAAATCGCATGACACAGTGCTTCGCAGCCAATGGTGGTCATGTAATGGAGATTACTTTTAGAATTAAAATTGCATAGTATACAGTTGTTGAACATGCCACAGGTATTTCATGTCATCGTTTAATATAATTTTTAGAGTCTTATAAAAATAGGTTGGAAAACACTGTATCTCTTAGAAATCTGTAAAATTGCTTTCTCCGTAACTGGAAGTTTCCAAACTAAAAATTTCAAAAATATCAACAACAAAAAGTTACTCTGTTGTTCACCGTCTACCTATTGGATCGCCAACGTAAAATTTTTCGTCAAGGGTGAAAGCTTAAGCTATTTGCAAAATATTATTAACCTCTAACAAATTTGAAATAAAGCAGCAATAGACAAAAATTATTTTTTTAAGGTGTTTACTCTGTATCTGTAGGTCCCAAACTATACCTACTTTCATGAAGTATTAAAGTTTAAGTTATATGCAAAATATTATTTTAAAGCAGAAAATACGAGAAATTTACGTTTTTATGATGTAGACGCTATAGCCCTTGAGTCCAAAATATGCCTCATTTCGTTAAGAGACAAAAAATCTGTTTCACTCGGAACCTCCATTGCAAGTGGAAGTTTAAAAATTTTGAAAAAAATTGGTGTTTGTAGGGTTCAAAATATGCTCGGGCTTTTCGTCAAGAGTAAAAACTTGAGCTATGTGCAATATATTACTTTTATTTAACTAATAGGTCTTGAGTTAAAGCAAAAATAGGCAGATTTTTTTGAGGTGCTCACCCTGTATATACTTTACTGAAATTTTCTCGGTTTTATGCCAGACAGACATATAATATGCATGCAAAATATTCTCTTCATCCAATAAACACTTTTTGAGTTATACAGCCAACAGACGGACAGACAGCCATACAGACACAGAAAACCTGTGTGTCATCATCTGGGGGCCTGAAACATGAAGATCTGGAGAAATCTCGAAAGGTGATTTTTTTGCTCTTTTCTTATTCGTTGTTTAAATGAGGGAAGCAGCCTGAGCTATGTGCAACATATTACTTTTATCTACCTAATAGTTCTTTAGTTAGCAATATAGAAGAATTTAATTTTTTAAGGGGTTCACCCTTTAGAAGTATATTCGGTTTCGAGCCAGGTAGACATCTAATCCGTATGCAAAATATCGTCTTCCTCCAACAAATAGTTTTTGAGTTATACTGGCAACAGATGGACAGACAGATGGAATTGAGGAAATATGTTCTTCGTCATCTAGGGGTCCTGAAAGGTGAAGATCTGGAGAAATCTCGGAAGGTGATTTTTTTTATCTTCTCTTATTCGTTGTTTAAATGAGGGAAGCAGCCTGAGCTATGTGCAACATATTACTTTTATCTACCTAATAGTTCTTTAGTTAAAGCAATATAGAAGAATTTTTTTAAGGTGCTCACCCTTTAGAAGTATATTCGGTTTCGAGCCAGGTAGACATCTAATCCGCATGCAAAATATCGTCTTCCTCCAACAAATAGGTTTTGAGTTATCCTGGCAACAGATGGAATTGAGGAAACATGTTCTTCGTCATCTAGGAACCCTGAAACCGGAAAATCTGAAGAATTTTCCGAAGGTGATTTTCCTATGGTTACTTTCTTTGCTTAAGACGAGGTACCTAAAAAGTAAAATATTTCAAATATGATTGTGTGTCATAAATAAAGACCAACATTTCGCACCTATATTTTCTAACCAATCAGGTTCTTTATCTTTTATCGTTGCCATGGCAACGAAAACTATTTCTGGAAATGTTCTTATAGGTGGGTACCCTAGCCGTGAAAATCGTTCTGCCGATTTACTGACAGCATGGAAATAACGTTTGGCATTTTTTCCAAAGAACCTTTGATCAAAGAAATTTTATTTATTTATAACAAAATTCTTAACTAACAAAATAAACACATATATCCAATACTCAATAGTAATACGGCGTTTTAAACAAGTAAACTGGCCTATTACTAGCTTGTTTAGATCATAATCCACGTTATCGTTAACACCGTAGTTATAATAAATAACCCACATGTGACTTATAAGTTCTTAACTCACTCCCGTGGCTTATAAATACTGTAGCTCACTCTAAATTAATTTGTCACTTTGACTTTTCACAACTGTCAATACAAAATGTATGCTTTTTTGGTATTTATTGAGTGGTTCGACAAAATTTTGTATATCACGCATGTATTACTACACACTTGTATCATAAATAACTATTACACATTAAAATTCCGTAGCAGAAACTCCCAATGTTCCTGGAATTCCTCTAACACGTCTTCTTTTCTCAGTGGTGTATAACTGGAGAATTTGAATGTAATAGATTTTTATGTTTAAGAAGATATACGTAATATTTTGACACATTTTTATTTAGTTTTCCTTTATAAATTCTGGAAAACTTCGTTAAAATACGTAGTTATAGATATTAACACAGACTTTTACAATTACTTCCAAAGGTATATTCCTACAATTACATACAACTTTTCTATTTATGTTGTTCAGAAACGCAGCTCCTTTTTGTAATTATTTAAGTATGAAATTTTCTTACCGGATTTCCCAGGCGCTTGAATTATTAATCGTATTTTATTGAAGCACTAGGGCGATTATTAGTAACAATTACACGCTATAAAGGTAACATTCTTATTTTTTTAAACGTCGGTGTCTTAGATACATTGATATAAAAACATCGAGGAGGAAACATCGAATATCGAAAGCAAAACATCAATGTTTTTCGAACATCGACAGATCGTGTCTATCGCTTGTTACGATTCATTTGCAGCTCCTTACAATTTCGCATTCTGTAGTCTTCATTTTGCTTTGTTACGCATCTTCTCGCGCGGTTGTCTGTGAGCCCGCCGTTTGTGTTTCCCGCGCTGAGCCACGCCCATTTGGCCTCGCGGAGATAATTTCCAAGTACTGGCATTTGTTTCGAGACGCGTCCTTTCCGATCTCGCTTGCGAAACCAACATGTCATGGTAACAGTTATATTTCGGAGTAGCGATGTGTCGATCCGGTCGGATTCGATACAAAGGATCGAATCCGGGGCAGGATCGACTTGGATCGAGTCCAAGTTTCGGTCCGGAATCGTTCCGAGGAACGAAAAGGTCGCGAGGCTTCAATCCTCGCGGACATTCATTCCTTTGGCATTCCGTTATTCAATCCATTTCAATACAGAATACAATACAATGTGTTGATGGGGAACAGCAAATGATGATGGTGTTCGTTTTAAAGGCTCGACGTCGACAGGCGACACATGATACGGCCGAACTTGCATGCTTTTTTATCAGTTATCAGTGATTTATGGCTTTTGGCGGCTTTGTATGTGCCCAATTGATGTCTGAGACATATAAACATACTGAATTACCGACTGCGTGACCACTCACCAAAACAAAGATATTCGCGTTGTTCGTTCCGGGTCCGGAATGACCGACAACCCCGGGTGTCTGAAATGCACATTCAATTTCGATGTCGATCCCATTCTGCAAGTGGATCGAGTCCATCGGACTCGATCCACTTGCGGAATGGGATTGGAATGAACGAGTCCGCAAAAGTATCGAAACTTCCCATCACTATTTCGGAGGTTTAATTTTGGGCTGCCGTTAGTTCGATGGTGTGTATGTGAGCCTACACTTTTGAAGTGGATTTATCCCCGATTTTCGATGTGAGGGAAGCTTGACTCCCACGCCGTTGGCGGAATTTGTCATGCTGCCACGTGTTTCGCAAATTTGCCTGGAATTTTCCGGAGTGAGTAAAGCGTTCGCCTCGAAATATTCTGTCGATCTTATATGCTATTGTGGAATCCTTCCCCCTCTTATAGCACCTAGTGCCAGAGGACCAAGCTTTGATTACAGCTAGTCTTATTTGCATGCGGACGTTCCATGCGCTGGGAATTTTTCTGGATCTTCGGACCCGCTTGACCCCTGCTGCAGACGCCGTTTGAGCGCAGGAGAGAATCCGACAAGAAGGCTTGCGATATCATTCGGCCATGAATTCGCAGCCGGAATCGCGTGTGCGTTTCCTCCGAAACTAATTACTCACCGGATTCGCCGCTGTAATCTTTTCCTGTCCTGAATCTAATTTCAATGTGTGAAATAAGGCGATTGTCTTATTGATGTATTACAAACTGTGAGTATTAGTTTTTAACTTGTTATTATTACCTGAGAAGCAAGAAAATGGAGATATATTTTAGGAGGACGAGATATATATCCTTCGACTCAGCTTGAAGAGTAGATTCCAAAAATATATAGACACCGGAAATCGGATTTCTTTTCCGAGGTCGACTTCCGGTCAATTTTTTTTTAACTTTTAACTTTTTCCTTTATAGCTCCAGCAGTTTTTGAGATATTTAGCTCAAATTTGGAATACAGGTTACGCTGCAGGGCTTACATCATTGAGCATATCAAATGGTTGTGAGAATCTACAGAGAGATATTTTTTCAGGGGTCATGCTTCCTTTTCTCCCCCTGAACTTTTTTGCGGTGCGCCGCTGTTAGATTCTAAAATAGAAATTGAGTTTTATGTTTTGTTTAGAATCTTTTTGTTCTCTTGCAGTTTTTTCGTATCTGCAACCGTTATCGAGAAAAAAAAGTATAAAAACGATTTTCTGTAATTTGCTAGACGAAATTTAAATTTTTAAAAACTGAGAAGCAAGAAAATGGAGATATATTTTAGGAGGACGAGATATATATCATTCGACTCAGCTTGAAGAGTAGATTCCAAAAATATATAGAAACCGGAAATCGGATTTCTTTTCCGAGGTCGACTTCCGGTCAAATTTTTTTTCATCTCGTGTTAAATTCTTAATGTCCAATTATTGGCTCCCCTAATTATTTTAGAGGTAAAGTGTAAATACATTTTTTTGTAGAGAAAAAAATACTGCATCTATTCATACTGTTGCTAACCATTTTTCATTTTCCATAACCGAAGGAATGCAAAAAATAAAACTAGCATTTTATTATTATTAACTGAGAAGCAAGAAAATGGAAATATATTTTAGTAACAGACGCAGTCGGTAGAATTTATAACTGTAAAACTAATAATTCTACCAAATAACGTTATCTACATTCTGCTTAAATGCTAGCAGTAAATTGTATAACAATTAGAGCTATTTAAGTTGTCTAAATTTCTATCAACTGTAACAAATTTTGGTTCTGGTTTCCAGACACGGCGAAAACACCTTGTAATTCTTGTCTGAGGTACCTCATACTATTATTGCTAAATTAGCCAAACATAATTAGTGTAGTAAGTAATATTGTGGCCACCTGCGATTCTGATGGTGGATCGATAATTTTGTGATACTTACATGTACTGTGATCTTGAACTTATGAAAATTATACTGTGATTATGTCAACTATGGAGGTTTAATTTAGTTACGGCTGTCTATTGTATTTGAAGCTCTTCTTTCAGGAATTGTGTTTGTGCTTAAGCCTTGTGAGTTTACGAATTCTGGTTGAACATCTGGGTGCACTCGCGTTATGTAATACAAAAAAATTCGTTGGCGCAATGGGCATTTATTTCTCCTATTTCGTTCTACCGACTGTTTTGTTAAAAACCTGCACGCCTCCATCCGACTGAGTTGGCGGCCGGCTATTGCACCCGAATGTACAAAGTACATTGTCTAAGAGAATGACCAATGAATTAAAGTAACTAACACGCTAGGGCATGTGAAGAGTATGATAGGAAATAAATGAAACGATTATGATTCGAAAAATGCTAGAAAAAATGCGAGAAATAGCGTAGGATACAAGTAAACACACGCATATAGCAACAGTCTTAGAACTTTTAATATTCGCTCAAGTATGCAAAATACATATATCAGAAACCACGTGGAATACTTAAAAGCTTAAAAGAACAACAGATTTATTTATATTGCCTTATTCCTTGAAATTGTTATGACAACAGTGTGCGATAATTTATACATGTAGAGCAAAGTTGAAATGTAAAGACACCAGCGTCCCAGCATAACCTTATGCTGTGCTGGTGTCTTTACATTTCAACTTTGCTCTACCAAATTTCGCGTTTGAGTTGTAAAACGTATTACACAACAGAGGCAGGGTTAGGGGAAAATGCATTTTCCACGTACTGCAAAAGCCACGAAAATATTTTAGTATGTCAAGCTAAAATAAATAGCTAAAGTAGAAAAAGCATTTGATTTTTTTAAATCTTAATAGCAAGATCTATTATTATTGTACAGAAAGCTTTGTAGAGGTAAACATATCTTCTTTGGGTAAAGCATATTCATTCTACATACATTTTCGTGCTTTGCTACATGACAGCAACCAGTGAATAACAATATGATCTTTTCTATTTGAAGAAACCAAATTCTTATTATAGTTTATTATACATGTGCTTAAGAATGACGAAATTTAAGCGAGCCGATTTAAGCAAAGCAGAAGTCCACAAACTATGACTCCCTGCACTTTTCAACACTTCGGCGGTGATCCAGCTGCAGTAAATATTTATTTACGGTTTGAAAATCGCAAGGGCAGTAGAAAGCAATATGATATTATGATATATGTGACAGTGCGTTATCGCCGGAGCTTTATCAGCACCAACCCTCTTTAACTATGCTATTTACAACTTCTTTCGCTAGGGATGATAGGATCTATTTCGCCCTTCTAATACGCGGTGACGTATGATACCACCAGCCACCAGAGGGATTTCAAGATTTGATATTTATTTATGCAGCCATCTTGCACGAGAAGCTCGTATTTTGAAGTTCGGCGAAATTGTGGCTAATGTGACGAGCTTTGCATTGCTCAAATTTAATAGATGTGGCTTTGACATTAAACGGCTGTGTTATATTGATCAGTAAATTAGTGCAACCGCTTTGCTAATCAACAGAGATTACTAAATTAAATTAGGAATGTCACCGCTAATAGATCCTTAATTAACAAAATGAGTATTTAGGTAACTTTAAAAATGGGATATTGTAAGAATCTCGTCCAGATAAGGGCTCTCGAGCATGCATAAAGCTGGCGACACGATGATCAATTTCTTATCAGACCCGTTTTAGTAAAGGCGACCCTTTTCTCCACTGACTGACGGTTTAACTTTTTGAATTCTAAACATATTCAGGCTCGTCGTTTTCCTGATTACATGATTTTATAATGGAATTCTTTCATTTGTGAAAATTTCATTCAGAAAATACTTGATATCTTGGTCATATGCCTGCAGTATCAGAAAACTTGTGCAATTCATAATGAATAATCTGTAATAGGATGAGTCTAATAAATCTAAAATCAATGGAAAATGTATTTTTGCCAAGTTGCTGTGTCAGAGAAAGAAAAATCTGTAGTTCGTGAGCACATTTACTCACACTTCTGAACCAACACATTGTACTTCGTTCAATTCTTGTTTACCTCTATGATTTCCTTAATTTTAAGCTACAGCAAACGATGCTCGATTTGTCATTAACATTCATCCAATAGCCATGCGACATGATATGAAATAAAATGTACTTTATACCGTCTAGGTCCAGTAATTGATTCTCCGCAGTACTAGTATCACAATTAAACATCAAAATCGTACTTTAAAACTTCATTTTCCTGACTTTCCGCAAAACAGAATTGATGCCAAAAGTGCTACGAACAGTCTTTATTCCGACTTCAATACTTACCTACTCAATTTATTTCAGGTCGGCGTTCTTCATTTCTGTCTCTACTACTAGATAATTTATATTTTTAAATATTGTCAGGATGTCGTTCATTGCTCAAGATATTTGGAAGAAAGATTTTCCGTTTAGAAAAAAAATGAGGAAATGACAGAGGGCCATGTAGAGAAGAATCCGTCAATAAAAGAAAAGAGTGTGCAGGCAAAAAAAGCCACTGTAATATACATAGTACTAAATGCAATGACTCAGACATCTTGAAATATGGAACAAAACAAATTACAAACACTGAAAGAAGAACCAAGAGGAACAAGAAGTTGCAGGACCAATTAGAAGTTGAATTGAATGTATAAATTCGAATCTACTAAAACTGAAGAAAAACACTGAAAAGTAAAATAAGAATAATCGAAAAACCCATAAACACCCTTTAATGAACAATATGGTGGTCGAGAAAAAGCTAAAACTATGTTAGAAATCGAAAAAATGCAGGAACAATTTGGCAGATAAATACAAAAACACTACCGAGAACACCGACATTACTTGCTGCGAATAGTTACAAAATTAGTAGGAAATATTAAAACACGAAACAGAAGCATGAAAGGCGAGGAACATAGTTTAGTAACGGAAAAAGAAAATATTTTACATATTTGGAGGAAATTCTAGGAAACAAATCTGTCATGAGCACTCGATAGAGGAGAAGACGAAGATCGAGACTTCAGATGGAACTAGAAATAACTGAACATAACATAACAAGAAGAAACGTAGAGGCTTGGACAATAATTAAAAACGAAAAGAAACGTGAAAGCAAGAAATAACAACTAATGTGGTAAAACATTAGAATAAGCTAGATCATAGATTGGCTAACAAAATTATACCAAGCGGCATGGAACTAAGAACGAATAAATCAGGAATTTCCACAAGTTTTAAAATGCTGAAAGGTACAAAACAAGGAAATAGTTGAGTCCGTTGCTGTTTATTGTGATAATGAATTAGGTGACGGAACAGTGTAACAATAAAGTAAATAAAATCGTAAGGCTAGAACTAGTATGTGTCTAATCGACACTACTACAAATAATGTAATGCTAATTAGAAGAAATATAATAGAAGAGATTATCAATTATAATTAGCTGCCAACAGTCACAGCCAGCAGGAGGTTTTACTGTCCTCATCGTTGAAGAAAGGGCATATGGACTGGCTGTTACACAGACGGCTCGTGTAAGGAGGACGGCAGGGGCGGCGTCGCGGTTATTGCCTTCAACCAGGAGCGACAGCTACAAAGCGGAGTGGTCAGGCTAGCCAACTGGAGCTCCATTTTCCAATGCGATCTGTTAGCCATTCGCCTGGAACTCAAGTACATTTCAAGAAGAGAGCCCGAGCTCGTGAGAGTTTCGGTGTTCTCGGATACTACATTACGTGATATGCGCAGACTAACAGAGCTGGTCAATGTATGGTAGGCTGCCCGGTCGTTTCGCGCACACTCCGATATGGTGAGAAACAAGCGCGAGGACAAACGGGCAAAGGAGGCTGCAGTGGGGGACTGTGACATCACTGTACCACGATATAATGAGAGGTTGAAAGCTGCGACGATTGGACGACTACTGACCAAAAGATTTATCTCTAGTTTTGACCGGCCACGGGAGCTTCCGCTCATATGTGAGAAGGCCGACGACGACGCATGCGACTGTAACAAGGGCTGGAACAGCGCGAAACCCGTGTTGTTTGAATGTCGGCTGGAGGTCTCGCTGGAAGGCGCTTGGTGGCAGCGGGACGAAGTGATCGAGAAATCACGTCGCCTTGCTAGCAACTGAGGCACAGAATGATACCGCAAGCTTCAGGATTTCACGCTATAAATCTGGGCGGAACAATAATTTTGTTATAATGAGGAACATGAAGTATCAAGTTTGGCTAAAATTCGAGTTTTCAAACGTTTCTCAGCCTAGTTAAGATTAAGACTGCGTAGTTTAAGAGTTGAGTGTGAATATGTATTTGTAATTATCCTGATTGTTTAAACATGTTAACAGCCGGTGTCGAAATATGAAACACTGGCGCAATTATAGTTTTTGCGATAAATAAATTGTATGCCATAGCCGGTAACAGGATAGACAAAGCAAGCCTAGTTTATCAAAATAGAGAAAGCGACCAAGAGGGAGACTGAGAATTACTTAGGAGAAATATATAGGTGACATTATGCGACAGAGAGG